>NW_018923055.1:31227-53318 GCF_002207925.1 Prunus avium | reverse complement strand
CAGCCCAAGACAGCTCCAGCGGAAGAAAAATGGCCCGGGCAAATGGTGGGTCCCATCGAACTGGGCAAGCCCACGGGCAAATCTTGCCTGGGCTGCAGCCCAAAGGCGCTGACGTCAGCGAGTAAAAAAAATTCAAAAAAATCCAAAAAAATTTCAATTTTTTTTTTTTAAATACAAAAAAATTGTAGATATTTTCCCTATAAAATATATAACAATTTTATTCACTTTCTAAATTGTTTATATTTTGTTGCATAATCTTTTTTTTTTTCTTGCCCTTGCCCTAGCCTTCCAAGGGTGGAACCAACTAAGGCAAGGCTGGCACTATTCATGTGAATAGTGTCAGTCCTTGCCTTGCCTTAGCCTACATGAGTGGAGGTGCTCTAAAGACCTCAATAACAGTAAATCTGCTCCTGTAAATTTTCCATGCAATCAATGGACAACTTTAGAGAAATACAGACACCATTTAATAATATCACACCGACCAATCACCCACTTTTACCAATGCTTTTTATCTTTCATCATAATACTTCTACCGAACATAGAGAAAGGACGGATTGTAAAGGTTGCAAAAAGTGCAACCAGAGGTGAGTTTTGGAAATGCAAATCGTATTAAGCTTGGGTCAACGGTCTCATGGACGTTGGCAATAACATCAAAATTAAGCATACAAAATTTACAAGAGTAGATGTTGTGAAGATAACTTTGTATTAGGCCATGCGTGAATGAAAAAAATAGTTCCACTTACAAAACTTAAACTAGAGAAAAGAAAAACAAACATCCTTATCACCCTGTCAAATCTTATACACTGTAGTATGAGCAGTCACTCCCAATTTACATCCAGATATTAATAAAACTCATCGGAGTCAGGATACTTTGCTCCACAGTTGATCCGCAAAAGGGGTTTTCAAAAACAGGATATTCAAGTACTATCCATTGAAATATCACTTGTGTTTGAATTTGGTGGACTCGCACCAAAAGTGCTCCCGGAGATATCATTTCGAGCCTGGCTGGCTCCAAATGTAAACTCAAGTGGAGGAATATCTAGGGTAGGCCGGGAAAAAATGGAGGTCGTGCCAACATTGTTAAATGTAGGGATAGGAACTGAATCATTAACTCTTGGGAATCCAAAGCTGAACGAAGGTGCAGCTACTACTGGTGGGAAGGCTGGCAAGGTTGGGTTGCCACTACCAGCTGATCCAAAGATCTTCTCCTCATACTCCTGCAGTTGCCGGTAGTTAGCTGCATCCATAAACACAAATGAAAGTCAGAGATGTAAAATTGTTCAAAACTAAGTGGACAACAATGTTCACTTTGTTTTAAGTATGGACATGTTCTAAGTTTCCTGCAGAGGTCCCTCATCAAGATGAAAGAGGGAAAAACAAGGTGCAATAGTATCTAGTATCTACCCACCCAACCAAATAAAAAATTTCATTCCAGTGTAGTCAACAATATCAGCATTTATCAACCTCTATGCAAGCAGGCTAGTTTCCAAAATCAAATGTTCTGGCTCGTGTTCCAATATCTAAAGTTATTGTTCAATTGAATGCTCCTTTTAAGAAATGCTGAGACAGATCTTCATTGCATACCTTCACTTAATTCAACCGATGGTCTCCGTTCTTTCACCCACTGGTAACACTGGGCAAGTCTCCATCCTCTGGATTTCATCAAATAAGCTATTACAATAGCCGGCGACCTGTTATAAAGAACATAAATCTCATGAAATAAACGAGAAAAAGCATTTCCTATGATTAAGGAGTTAGTAAAAACCAAAAGGCTGGTGGTGGCTAAGCGACATATTAACTGCACTCTAGAGTTGCGTGTGCAACTCAGTGTGCACTTTAGGAATGTACCCAGAAAGTAACTAAATTTTTTTTTAATGTTTTTTAAAAAAGCATGATTTTCAGCTTCACCTATTTTTCCCTGACATGCAGTGCACTAAAACACGAGCCTTGTCCCTTTCACACTGCTCTGCAAAATCAAGCACGCTCCATTTCAGTAGGAAATTTAAGCAATAGAAAGCAAATTTGAACTGCTATAATAAGGTCCGTCTCATTGTTCCAACTTTCCATTAGCTTCTATTGTTTCAAACTTGATTTGCGGCCCTTAGTCCAAAGGTTATAACAAGAAAAGATAACTTGAGAATGGATATTGGGGTAGTTGACTAGTAAATCTATATAACGTTTTTGTGTTGCAAGCATGCTGAACCCAGTGGATGGTACCACAATGTGACAGCAGAATCCACATATTTCGTCAAATAAAGTAAGAATTCAAATAAGGGGGCAATTAGGTAAGTGTGAATCAAGAAAGCATTCATTGTTATCATAATGAGCAAAACAGGGCCAAGTAAAAGGCTTGCTTAAAAGCTCAGGAACAGTTAAAAACGTTTCTGCCAATAATCTTTACTCATCAAAATTCAATCTGTTTAGCTATGAAGTGTCCCACATTAAAGAACCCCTCAAGATCGAATTTTTCCAATGTTTCTGTTAACAAGTTTCAATGGCTCCGGAAATACTTTAATCTATCCTATATCAGGAGAATCTATAGAAAACCTATAAACCAACAAGCTGAAAATGTACCCGGCTAAATAGAAAGCAACAGAAAAAAAAATTAAATGTGTGGATGTCAGTGAAGGAAGTAAAAGGTATGTCCCAACTATCACTAAAACATTTTCCAATTAGAAAATCCCTGCTATTTAAACATATTATGAGCCAAATTGATTTGCATCAAAAAAGGAGTACACACCTAAAAATTGATTTGCATCCTCAAATTGCAAAATTTTGTCATCTTGGAGGTAGTGATAAGTGAAAGAATTCTTGTAAAGATTTTGACAAGCAGGAACCGTCTGCATATAGAGTGAGAAAAAACATTACACAAGAATGTCAAGCATTTAATTGCTGGAGACTAACTATTTTAAGCCAAAAAAAAAAAGCTGAGATGTGCACATATATATGCATGTATGTACGCATATGATAGTTTCCACACTAAAATCACATGTTAATTCTCAAAATACAAATCATCAAAAACAACTCAATGAACATATTCCAATAAATTCAGGTCAAGAAGTAAACCACGCATTCTTTATCCAGGTCCATTTATACTCATAACCCCAAACACAGCCTTTATACACCTTTCTTAGACTTCCTATTGTCCTTATAGCTCCTTGAGAACAAAATGAATCTTCCACAATCTAGGATGAACTTTATGCATTGATGCTACTATTTACTTCTTCATGTTGTACTCATGAATCTCAACATCAACTCAACTACTTTAAGCTTATAGACACCCTAACTTTTGATCTCAACCACTACATTTAACAAAGCACAGATGCTCCCGTAGCTATCTCATTGAATTCTCTGTACACTTCCTCATTCTGCAAGTTCCCTGCAGGTTGAGATCAAACCACTAGCGTAGATAACATTTACAGCTTTAGTATCTCTTATCCATAAAAAATGGATTAACTAGAGACAAAGCACGTATCAAACACTCAATACCGTTCTCCATTTGACGGTACTCAATAATACTCTGCATACACGTCCAATTAGCACAATCAACATACGAAAACGAATGCCAATGAAAAAAAATCGAACCTTTAAATTAAACTGACTCTTCCAAAGTAGCAAAAACCAAACCCAAACTCGTTGTTGTATTTACAATTTTATTACCAGGCATTAAAATAAATAAATAAATAAAAAAAAAACAAAGGTGCAAAATCTTACGTTTAGAACACGAGAGATTCCCTGAGTCTTGAGAAGCTCAGAGCGCGAAGCGTTATCGTAGCTACCCAAATAGAGAAACTCTGGCACGATCGCAGAAGGAAAGGCACTAACTGGGATCGAAGTTTTGTCAGATAAATCCGGCATTCGATGGCCACAAACCCCACAGACCTCTCCTTCTTCGTATTTGTGATAGTGGCCACAAACCCCACATGGATTCTCCCTCTCCCTCTTCCTCATAGCCTAAGGCAGCGATTAGACACCGACCCAGATGCGAAAAAGACTTCTAAATCACAGAACACCAAAAACCCAGATCAATAAATAGAGAAATCGATGCGGATTGGAAGAGAGCGTGCCAAAAAATCAAAGTGGGTCGTTAAAGCTTTCAACTTTGATAAAGCCTGAAGTGGGAAGAACGAAAAAGAGAGAGATTTATAAAGAGAGCTAGAGACAGAGAGTGAAGAAGTAGAGGGCGTTACAAGGAAGCCTCTTTTTTATCAGACAGATGATGAGTTTTGAGTTCTCGGATTCGCGTTTTGGCTTTAGGCTTCTCTCACTGACAAACGCTGTCCTAGTAACGGTGTGATACGGTAGTAGGAGAAAGAAGAAAGACAGGAAAAGCTATGAGATCAAGGCAGTGTCTTTATATATATTTGTTGAATATTTTATTTCATTCCCTATTTACAGAAGACGTGGAAGTGTTGGATAGAAATTAGAATAGAAAGAGAGAGACGAGAGACTTTTGGGCTGGGGACTGATTTTTCCACTCTCTTTTTATCCACTCACACTCTATTTAAAAAGAGTGTAGGTGGATAAAAAGAGAGTGGGAAAATCATTTACCTTTCTTTTATTTGTTGTTTAACTCCCCTGTTTTTTTTTTTGGGTCTGAATTGTTTAACTTGCTTTTGTTTTGCTGCTTTGAGCTTCTCCTTCTTGTTGTTGAAGGCCGTGTGATAGAGTACAGAAAAGCCCAGATTTCCTTTTCTTTTGATGATCATCATCCACAGGAGGGCTTTTTCCCAAGCCCTACCCATTAGTACCCAATCATTGTTTTCATTTGGACCACCTACGGTTTTGGGGCCCATTTACCTCCTCCCCAATCACATCATGCCATCTGGATTGTAGTGCTGACTAGGGATCACTGGCATAGTCATGGTCAACAGCACAGTTTTTGCTCAAGCTTGACGTTAGGTATCATTCAAGCATTGCATTGACAAAATTGACCAAAGTGTCAAATATTCCAATCATAAATAGTGAGTTCTTCTCTCCCTATGTCAAATTTGTTTTGTTACTTTTGTTTCTTCTACACTAGGTCAAACTTTACTATAACTAAAAGAAAATGCGATAAAATCATTTTGATTTGTCGTATCATTCAGAATCAAAGTTAAAGGCATCACTTCTATGCTATTCCCCATTTGACCTTTGTAGTGCTCCGTTTCTAGTAGTTGTTAATGAAACACTTCAATTGTATTATCTTTTGATTTTCTTTTCTTGCATTGTAACATTTTAAATGAGACGAACAAGAATAAATACTTTACTGTTGAATATATCGATGAGAGAATACCACTATACCAAGAACTAGTGGTAAACGATAATAAAGATTTGTGTGAATATATGATTATTTTACGACTGTAATTATTCTTTCTCCATGAGAGAGAGAGAGGACACATTTGCATTTGCCCTTTGAAATTTGCGTATTTTTTCAGCACTGACGAGTCAAGAGATATTATTAGATCAAGTATCAAGAAAAACTTTGGAAACATTTCATGGGTTGCATGCGCATGATGGTAAGGCCCAAAGTAAACCCACCACATTCCATTGGGTTGAGGCTTTGAGCAAATCAACAGACGAGTCGGTCCAGCCAAACCCACCACAAAGTTACGTTGAAAAGAGCAAACAGAAAGCCATGGCCATTGCTGGCGCTTTGAAAGCTATGGCTGCTCCTGCTTGGCGCAAACTCTTCACTCGTCGCATGTCCTCTTCCTTTTTTGACCCCCCTCCACCTGTTCGTTCTCGCAGAGTCGTCGTCACTGGTACTCTCTCTCTCTCTCTCTCTCTCTCTCTCTCTTTCTAAAATCACTACAAATATCTCTCTGCGTGTGTGTATAATCTTTGGTTTTGCAGGGTTGGGCATGGTAACTCCATTGGGGTGTGGAGTGGAGACTACGTGGAAGAGACTGATAGAGGGGGATTGTGGCATAAGGGCATTGACCCCTCAAGATCTCAAGATGAATGGCTTTGATCCAGAGACCCAATCGTACACTTACGACCAGCTCACCTCCAAAGTCGCAGCAATTGTGCCCTGTGGAACCAACCCGGGTGAATTCAACGAGGACTTGTGGTTCAATTCTAAGGTATTAATTTAATTTGGACCTTCCTGATGCTTAACCATGCTATTTTTCAGTATCAAGTATCAATAATTTAATGTTTTTGTGTAAAATGCATTTATGTACGTTTATTTTATGTCAGGAGCATCGTTCAATGGCCAGGTTCATTGGGTATGCTCTATGTGCTGCTGAAGAAGCACTTAAAGATGCTAATTGGATGCCCACCGAGCATGATCAAAGGGAAAGAACGGTAATTGTTAATATTATTAAGTGGGTAAATTTGAAATGAAAGAAAAATGTGGGCATATTTTAACTTATGAATGGCAGGGTGTCTCAGTTGGTGGGGGAACTGGAAGCATCAGTGACATATTGGATGCTGCACAACTGATTTGTGAGAAGGTTGGTTCTTTTAACTACCCTGTAAATGGTATGAACAGATTTTGGTTTTTGCATTTCGATTTCCCCTAATATCTATGCAATGGCCTGGGAAATTGCAGAAACAATTAACTTGTTTGTGCTATTTGTGTTTGTATAACCAGCGTATTCGTCGGCTTAGTCCTTTTTTCATCCCCCGGATATTAATCAACATGGCATCTGGTCATATCAGCATGAAGTATGGATTCCAGGTGCGTAAACAACTTGCAAAACTGAGATACATTTTGTTCTATATGTTATGGGTATTATGTGGACAAATGGCTGGCCAGGCATGCAACTCCATCACCATGTGGACAACACAGGCACTGATCAGGATTCAGATGGTGCCTTGTCCTCTAGATGCTTCTGATTTCATCGGCCAATTGATATCGATACATCAGCTTGTTGAGTTTGGTGGGAAGATCACTTAATTCTGATATATTTATTCAAAAAATAAAAATAAAAACGCCCTCTTAGATTGAGTTGCTGGTCATTAGCTGTTATGTTGGTCTTTTTTATTTTTTATTTTTTTAGTTTGAAGTTGGCACCTATCCGTTGAACCATTAGAGTGATGAGTTGGCAAGACTAGCAAGAACTACAATTGGCTGGAACTCGTTAAGCCATGAGTCGTAAATTTTTATTTCAATTTTTCAAACCAAAATGTCCCTCTGTAGTTTGAAGATCGTGCAGACTTATTTTCCGATAATAAAACATATATCTGGTGTTATTTTGAACATAGGGACCAAACCATGCTGCAGTGACAGCTTGTGCTACTGGTGCACATTCTTTGGGTGATGCCACAAGGATGATTCAATTTGGAGATTCAGATGTTATGGTGGCTGGAGGCACAGAGTCTAGCATTGATGCGTTATCAATAGCAGGATTTTGCAGGTATATTGTGCCATACATTATAACCCTTTATCTGACTGACCCATGTACTGCACAAGTGCACAGACCTTCTTTGTTTCTCATTTCAATAGGTAGCTGTTGCACAGTTTCTTTTACTGCTCATACTGAGTTCACAACTTACATTGACTTGTAGCATAGTTGGCTCTGCATACAAAAGTTAACCTCACTTTTTAAGGCGTTGTACTTATTTCTAGGTCAAGGGCTTTAACTACAAAATACAACTCTTCCCCTCAAGAATCATCACGACCTTTTGACTGTGGTCGAGATGGGTTTGTGTAAGTACATACTCTTGGAAAGGTTTCTTTACATAGGTTGCTTGTTGCTGTTTTGTTTTTTGATGCTTCCTGTTATCTAATCTTTACTTTGAACCCAGGATAGGTGAAGGTTCTGGCATCTTGGTCTTGGAGGTAGTTGAGACATCAATTCTTGAAAATATAATTCTCTAAGGGCTTCTCTTGTATTTCCATTTCTTAATGGTGTATTTGCTATTGTGTTAATATTTTTCCAATGAAGGAGCTTGAGCATGCAAAGAATAGAGGAGCAAAAATTTATGCAGAAATTCGTGGTTATGGAATGTCAGGTAGTTTACCATAAACACAATAAATTGTATCTGTTTGATAATGCTCTGCTAACATATTCATTTTTGAAGTTATTGACTCTGTACAGGAGATGCACATCACATTACTCAACCACATGCTGATGGAAGAGGTGCCATTCTGGCCATGACAAGTGCCTTTAAACAGGTAAATGGGCATGTATGCACGTTCTTAAAATCATTTTGCTCATCTGAGTGACATCAAAGGATGCTTGTTGCCCCCTACACCCCCCTCCCAAATGGGAATCATGGATGAAAAATCATGATGTGTTGACTTGCATAATAATTGCCTCGCATAGAAAAATACTAATTTGGTAGACATAAGATCGTAATGATTGCCCTAACTACATACCTGGAAAGGTCCTTGTTTATGGTGTGATCTAATAGGTGCCCTGAACAAATTCTTCCAGACATAGTTAATTTTCCGTTGTCAGTATACATGCGGAGATAATTGGGATTTATAGTAATGCACCTGCCCTTGACTTGCAGTCAGGTATTCATCCAAAACAAGTGGATTATGTGAATGCCCATGCCACCTCAACACCTTTGGGTAAGTGATTTGGACCTTTAGAAGTTGCCACACTTTAATGTTTTCAGCTGGTAGCTTTAGAATGCAAGTATGTGCTGGAACTAGTATAGTTGTGGCTTATCTTGTTTTTATGTACTATTCAGGTGATGCAATAGAAGCCAATGCTATCAAACATATTTTCTCTGACCATGCGACATCAGGTGCTTTAGCCTTGTCCTCCACCAAGGTAAATTTAAGTATTTCTGACGTAAAAAACGTAACTTGTTAAGCTCAATATTAAGAAGCTGTAGCTTATATCTAAGTGGTGTTGTATTCTTGTTTTCTTTGCTTATAAAATTTCAGGGAGCTATTGGTCATCTCCTTGGTGCAGCTGGAGCTGTTGAAGCAATATTTTCTGTTTTGGCCATACACCGTGTAAGTTGTTGCTTTGATGATTGAGATGGAAACAGATATCCACAGAAAATATAGCTGACTGATAATATATAGTTTTGAAGGTTCATGACAAAGTCATGTACCGAACCTTGCCCAGTTGTGCTAACATTCTGAACCAATAGGAGGATTTAAATAAACGAGACAAAACAACAGGACCTGTTTTCTCACTTGGATTGTAGTAAACATATCAACTGTTTGTGGACTTCTGTTATTGCATCATGTTGTGAACAAATTAGTGGATTTGTGTTACTGAAAAATTGTCTGCATCAGTCACAGTGACCTTTCTTTTTCATTTGTTGCTTTCCTGTTTTATTGCAGGGAATTGCACCACTAACACTGAATCTCTCAAAACCAGATCCGGTGTTTAATGATGCTTTCATGCCTTTGACAGCTTCAAAGGAAATGCCAATAAGAGCAGCTTTGTCGAACTCTTTTGGCTTTGGAGGAACAAATGCATCCCTGCTGTTTTCATCTGCTCCTTGACAAATGGGGTTGGTGATATCTTCTTGTCCAGAATGTATACCACGGGCATCATTCTCCAAATGCAAAAAAATCTGCAATATCCAAACTCACATCTTCTAGAAATGGAGCTGATGGGATATCCAAGTGTCATGGCCATAAATGCAATTTTCTTTCCTTAATTTTGAAATTTGTTATAGATGAGATTAGTGGAAGCAGGCAAGCCCAACATTTCAGCTGCATTTCAAATGTAATCATGGTTAGCTTGACAGGAGATTACATAGGGTTTCTTGACAACTTTTCCTCACTAACAGAACTAGCTTTGAGGCTCATGACTTAGGTTTCAAGAGACAGGCCAATGAACCGTTGTTGGCCCAAAGTGAAATAAGTCGAAATGAATATATTGTTGTACTGATAATGTAATTTTGTCTATTAATATTATTTTATTTTTTTTGATCAATGGAGTGTGGGGATTTGAACTCAGAACTTCTTCCTACATTAGATAAAGAAGTACCACTATACCAAGAGTTAGTTCGTGCGTGGTTTGATAAATGCTATTGTTACTTTTCTTACCAATGGAACTAGGAATCTTGCAAGACCAGTGAGCCATTTTTCATGAAAATACTGCAACTGCAAACTCCTTTTAAACTCAAAGATTTCAATTTTCGAAATATCATAGATCGTAAGAACATACTAGGACACTGAGTTGGCAGTCCTGATCTCAGGAACATATGAGGCTCTTAGAATGACCTAATGTCTAGAATTACGTTAAACCATGTTGTATTGATAATATCATTGTTATATTCCACCACCACCACAGCCTACCAATGCTAACTCAAACAACAGCCTACAATTGATCTACTGAAACTTGATTACATCTCTCTCTCTCTCTCTCTCTCTCTCTCTCTCTATACATATTACATATGCTAATGCTGGACAAAATGAGCCCAAAACTTTATGAATCTAAGCGTGCATAGATTTGAAACCCTCTGTAAGAGGCACCACTTTTGCCGAGAGCTTAGACTGCAACTTTGATACAGCTTGACGAATGTCCTGCAATTGAAGGAGAACCGTTCATTGACTAATTTCTGAAACAAACGGATGATCAATGGACATATGATTTCCTAAATGATATTCTTATGCAACAACACGACATAAGCTACCACAGGATTATTAGATGTTAGTATCAGAAACAAAGACAAGGCTTGGTTCAGATAAGTAATACCTCTATATGGTAGCGGGAGGAGAAATGGGTCAACAAAACTGACTTATTTCTAATCCATTGGGCGTTTTCAATGATCTGCATTTGTAACACAGATTAAATTTAAAATCAGTTTATGTAAGATGCAATATTGTCATTAGTTAATGAAGAGAGAACTATCTAAAAGTCAGAAACAATTTTAAAAACCAAATTTTCACATGCCTCGTCTATATGAGTATGACCATGTTGTCGTGCATGCTCAATGCTGCACCCTTCATCCAGAAAAGTTGCCTGTCAAAGATCTCACCCATCAGAGCTGATTTTTCACCAAATTATGCAACACTCAATAAAGACCATTAAAATATTTTGAACATATCACTCTACCACAATGCTGAGCTTTTTCAATGCCTAGAAAAATGCCATTTAGACATAGAATTTGCGACAAAATATCTGAATGTAAGACATTTAAAAAACAACTACTTAGAACGACGACTTAATGGAGTGTTTAAGGTTGAGGAACTATATGCAGTGTTTACACCCTACTGCAAGTATATGACTATATTTCTATCTTCCAATCTAACAAACAGCACTCCTAAAAGGATAATTTTTCTACACACCTCAGTTATAAGAACCTTTGCCCTCAAGGCATCAGCATTGCGTGGATCCAGCATATAGTCTGAAGTTGTATCCCCTGTGAAGGCCACCTCTGGTGACAATACAACATCTGTAATCTAAAAAGGAAAGTTCAAAATCAATATCAGTTCATTGAAGATGAAAAAAAAGACTATTCTGCAGCTAATACAAACCTCCACACCAGACTTCTTCAATTTCTCAATCTGTTTCCCTTTTAGATGCATGTACTGTTTCTTCAGCTTTTTTCTAACCGAGTAAATAACATAACCCTGAAAAGAAAAAGAGAAGTAGAGGAACGCTATTAGATCATCATGCATTAGCAAGCAACAACAATAACAAACAGGCCTCACTAGTAAAAAGTTTATAACTTCGATTCATATGTGTCTGGGCCTGTGGGGATATGCTCCCAAGACCTGCCACATCAGCTAAGGGAAACAAAGGCATTACGAGAGTAGAATTTTAAAGCCATTATGAGAGTAGAATTTTACAATCACTAATGATTTCTATGGCATCTCTAAAAACTATAATCAATTTCAAAATCAGGCAGAATGCAAATAACGAATCCTAAACGGCCTACCTGGCTGGGTATAGCATGATCAGTCCTAAATGGCCGGACAACAAGGTTATTCCGCATTTCATATGTCTCACCTGAATCCAAAATTGCAACATCATTTCTGGCATGAAGAGATATAAATAAGCCCACTAAACCAGCACTACATACCCACATCCAATGCAACCAAATCAAGGTTCAATTCCACGTGGCCCATGGTCTGGTGAATGTCTATTAGCTTCTCCACATCCTCTTTGATACAAGGAGGCACAAATACTGTTGGAGGTTTTAAGTTGTACAAACCACGGCTGGCTACATACATTGGCAGCCCACCCTGAAACAATAAAAACAGTTTAAGCACATACTAACATTTTAACTTCCAAATGAAGTAAATAGCTCAGAGTGTGAGAAAATAAAATTCAAGCAATTTTGGACACAGCTAGTTATCACACCAAAACTGCTTTTACACCAACCTTATAACTTAGACAACTTAAAATAGCAAATTACAAACTTTCAACAAACAAAAAAATTAGAGAACGCCAATGCTCAATAATGCAGTATTTTCACAATTATTGACTTATAAACTTGAACGAAGCTAAAAAGCTATTAACAATGGCAACTGTGGACATAATGAAGCAAACCAATTATGGGTACCCAACAGAGGAGAGCAAGAGGAGCTCACAATATGATCAAGATGAGCATGAGTGATGAAAACAAAGTTCTGATGAATGGCCCTGGAGGGACACCTGCCGATGTCGAAAGCGCACTTGAACTCTGGGATGATAATGCAAGTCTCATGGCCACCAATTGAAAGACCCTCAATGGAATAGCCTTCTAAGTCCACACCTTTCCGGAGAACCTGTGACCGGGCTAGCCGGTACTCGTCATCCTCGATTGCTCGGCCGAATGCCGGTAAAAGAGGCGACCCTTTAAGAGAATTTACAGGTTTGGAAAGAGTTTTCAGTGAAGTTCTCTGGGTTTTTGGTGTCTGTGAAATGGGTTGGTGGAATGGGAAAATTAGAGGGGCTTTGGAGGGTGAAATTGTCAGAAATATTTGCATATTTATTGTGGATTTGAGTTGAGAGAGTAGCTCATAAGATAGCAAACCAAGGAGAGGATAACAAGAGAGACTGAGAGAAAGGGCTTTAGAGAGGTTTTTCTCCCAGCGAGAGTGGATTTTGTTGGTCTGAGTAAAAGTTGAGATATTTTAGGGGAACTTTATCTAATTTAGGAGGGAGAAGACGCTGAACGCTGCGTTTTGGCTGTTATGTGGCGGGTTTACAGTTTTGCAATCAAGGAGTGTAAAACGATGCGTTTTGACGATAGTAAACTGGGAGAAGTAGACCTTTGTTTAGGCACACCATGCATTGAATCAAATGGAAGGTGAAACAAACCCTACTAATTATAAAACAGAGCAAGTAATTTGCAATAAGTTAGCGGTAAAATTGCATTGAGGGGAATGGACATTTAACTACAATATGTACATTGGTGTTGTTTCATCGTTCAAGAAGTTAGGTCACAATTTCTCACAATTCAACTAGCAGAAGGGTTGTTCTTGCGTCTGAACTTTACATATGAACATTGAACTTTATGGTACAAAGAGGGAAAGTTGATGCTTTGAACCCTCATAAGCAAAGACAAAGCCATGTTTTATGTATGTACTTAGACAAAGCTGTGCAGAAGCCAATTAAGATTCTGTGAGCGTGATGCCGTGCTATAAATTACATCACTGCAGACCATAATTCTTGAACTTGAGCAGACTAGTTCGGCGTTTTGAAGCGTGAAGCCATGAATGATTGGTAAGGGGAATCCCTTTCCGAGGTGTGAGTTCACATATGGCAAGAAAACAGTCTGAATAATTGTCCACATCACTGGCTGCAATGTAAGACATATCAAGCGTTTAGTTTAAAATTAATGCAGGACCTAAATTTTAGTTTGAGGAAGCTTTTATAAAGCAAGAGTACCTGAATTAGATACAAGCGAAGATTGCCAATATTGCTCCACTTCAATGACATTGAAAAGTCATTCAATTTTATGCTACCAGCAAGGTTATTGCCTGAGATTTTAACTGAACCTGATGCATGAATGACCTGAAACAACATAAAATATTTCTTGTTATTTGTTGTAAGATGACAAACATGATTATCATGCATAAATAACACAAATTATTCTGAGTGAAAAGTAAAGATTATCACATGATATAACTATTCAAATCTTCCATCGATAAACTTACCAATGAGATGCAAGCCACTGGTATTACTCTGTTTTCTTCCAATACATCAATGATCAGGTCTGCGTATATGGTAGCATCAATATTATGCTCTGTGATCCTCACGACTGGAGGAGAAGATAAGGAAACATTCAAGTCCATATCATGGTTTGGATATTTCTTGTATAGTTGGGGAACAATAAATCTCCATCCAGCAGTGTTCAAAAAAGACTGATCTGGTATTTTATCCACAATCCATTGCATAAATTCTGCCTGCCCAAAGATAGACACTGTCTTTATTAATAGTAATAAAACATCATGCAGGCAAGAAGGATAATATGCAATGATAAATACTTTAGAGACGCAATTCTAAGAAACTCCATGAATATTTCCCAGACTTACATTAAAATATGCAGCTCCTACAGAGTTGAACACAGCCTCATCCAGTGAAATTCCAAGCATTTTAGATGAATCTGAGCAGGAAACTAATGCTTGTGAATCCTTATTGTGGTACTTAGAGACTGAGGCATTTCTTCTTGCAAATAAACCATTAACCTCAAACTCTATGGAAGAATTACTCAATACTGGGTCATTCACAAAAGTGACATTCAAAGAAGTATTATCATCCAGTGGCATCTCCTTTGGAAGAGCTTGCAGAAGTGAATCAAGCTTTACAATCCCATCTTTGAGTTTCTTGGTGACAGAAGTTTCCACTGCAGATCCTATTTGCTCTTCAAATGCATTAATCATCCTAAAGGGAGAAAAGGAAATGGATTATTCACAGAAGGAAAATCAAAATGCTGATCCTTCTCTTAGACTAAAAGGTGCATAAGTCATGCGGAGAGAGAGAGAGAGAGAGATACGAGTTATAAACTGCTAGCCTCTAGATATATATATATATAATAAAAACCTGACGCACAGACAGAAGGGGAACAGCAATTACAAGTGCAAACACTTCTCCACAACAAATAGAAAATTTGCATACCCTTGATAAAGCCAAGAGGCTCCTCCATCCAGTTTTATGGAAATATCTTTAACATAACAACCACAATCCTTGAGGGTAAGCTTTAAAGTTCCATCTTGTATCCCCAAGCCTAAAGTGAGCCCAACTTCCAAGCCTTCAACCTTAAGCAGAAGCAGCACTCATCAAACTTCCTTTGTTAAAGGACACAAAATGAACAGAAACACACTTGAAACAGATAAGGTTCAACGATATGCAAAGCGCATGTACTTCAATTTCCAAAGAAAAACCCAAATTCGTTAAAATGATCAAAAAACCGAGCAAATTTCCATGTCATAGCTATATCTATAAAATCCAGTAACTATCATACTAATGAAATCCGTGATGCCAAACACAAATAATAAAGCAATCCAGTTCCTTCCCAAAAGCCAACATTATTTGGATGAAATTCAGTTTTGATAAATAAAAGTTGGATGATATCAGATCAATAAACATGTGTATACACACAAAAACATATCTTTCTCAAAGTCCAATACATTTTAAGAAACAAAATAACAAGAAAAAGAAGCTCAGCAATCACATCTATAAAATTCACGGATCACTCTCTCACTAGCCTCCCTGAACGGGTCATTCTAACACTCGAACTTATTATGTAAACAAAAGCACCGCCTTTATGTGAAATTGGGGGTGCACAAGCTATACAACAATAATAGCACCAAGTGCAATCATATGCAGGCAACTATGTTCTTATCTACCACTAACTCCATTCGAGCATGCCGCACAATAAAGCAACTTAATTTTCATATAAGCATCCTTATCAGCTAAAACCCAATTGCATGAATCAAAAACTCTTAAAGTTCATTTTTCACCTGTTAATTTGCAGAAATTAAACCCCCAAAAAAATAAAGAAAAGAAACAGCGTAAAATGAGCCTATAATCAATCAAAGCCATACCTGAATAGAGGCACGACCTTCATCTGAAACAACTACAGGTGCAATCCAGGTACTATAGGAATAATACCAACTCATGCTCAGATTGCATGTGGTCCCTGAAGCAATAATGTCAATTCCATCATCTCCCAGCTTGAAATACGAGGTACCAACATCGATTCCGTAGATTGTGATGTTGGAGAGCACCATATTAACATTTCCCAGAAATGGGATCCTCGTGGATTTCGAAATTTGGGGCAGTTGCAGTGGGATTATGGAAGAAACAGCCTTGGTTATGAGCAAGTCCTTGAGAAAATCAAGACCCTTTTGGGATATGACTATGGATGTGAAGGCGTCGTCTGTGGCTTGGACTTGGAGATGGGTCTGCGTTGAAATGAAGAATGAAGCTATGAGAAGCAAGACAATGGTTGGTGGTGCCATTGAGGTCTCTGGGCAAGAGAAAAAAAGACGAACGATTTTGGCCATGGCACAAGGAGAAAATGGAAAAAGCGCACAGCTTTAACTAACTTAGACAAAACTCTTGGTGGAAATGTCGAGAAAACCCCCAAACTTCTATATATTTTCCTTGGTTGGTCAGTAAGTTTTTAAGCTGTCGTTGAGTCAAAAATTGGATCTTTCTGGGGAAGAAAGGAGGCCAACAAAAATGGCATTACAGGCTGCTGGGGTTTCAACCTCCAAGGTGCTCGTTCTCGTTGGAGCAGGTGAGGTTTCTAAAAACTTAATATATTTCTTGGTTCCTCTTTACCCTTTTGCTACCTCTCATCATCATCATCGTCGTCATCTTTGCTCACTTTATTTTCCAGTCTGATTTAAATTCTTGAAATTTCAATGAAAACAGCAACTAGGTTATCTTAGCATATGAACCTTATATTCTTACTTTGGGTTTGCCTACGCGTGTTGCTTGTACAAATAGCAATTCAGTTTGTTAACTGAATGATAATTCAGAGCAGCTTGTCTTTTGGCGGTTGTGGCTGTTGGACACAGATTTGGAGTTTAGCCATTTTTCTTATTCTTCTGGGGTTGTTAATTACTAAGTGGGTTCTTGTTCATTTCATAAGGAATGATCCTAGTGCTTCGAAAGTATAATTCCTGTTTTTTTTTTTTTTTAATGAGAAATTTTAATAGGAAAGAAAGGAAAAATAGGTATAAGATAAGAGTCAACAACAAAGAAACAGAAAAAGCATTGAAGTACTTTTTGTCATTGGAATTGCAAAAGTACTGTATGGTACTATGGTTTATGTCTATGAAACACAGTTTGTATCTAGTTCTTTGCTCCTTTCCATTTATCACTATTGTCCTCTAACTATTAATAATTTTGTTCCTTTTTGCAATTTAGGCTTGACCGGTTCTATCGTTTTGAGGAGCGGGCGATTATCTGATCTTATTGCACAGCTTCATGAGTTATTGAAGGGTGTAAACGAAGCTGAGATTTTGTCAGAGAAATATGATGGTGCAATTATCAGAGCTCAGGTATTGCAACTTCTTGAATTCAATTAGGTCTTTATACTTGAAAAGATTCAAAGTTTGCGAGAGATACTGTGTACTGATGTTTTGTCAAGGTGGAGGTCCTAGGTTAGGTTATCGGTACTGTTATAATTTTTTTTTTTTTAAACTGTTTACCCCATAACTGTAGTTATCTTATGCTCGTAGACACAATCTCTTTGCACAGTTTGTATACTTATATTATATGTGTCTTTACCTTCAGATTCAACAATTGGCTCAAGAAATCAGGGAGTTAACCTTATCTGGCCCTGTAACCATCTTCAAGGAGAACTCTGCCTCCAGTGGTATATACATTTCTTCAGAGGCCTTAGTAATCAGTTTTGAGTGTTTTTTAAATTAGAGTTTGTATGAATTCTTCAAAAACCGCCAATTTATTTCCTTTGGGAATATGGTTAATATTTTTTCCACATCAAGAGTTAATTTCTATTATGTGCAAGATTTTATTAAATCTTAAGCATATAAACGAGCTCACACATTTCATGTCAGCACAGGGAATTATGCTTCATATTTAGTTCCAGCTGCTGCACTTGGTGCAATGGGCTATTGTTACATGTGGTGGAAGGTAATTCTACCTATGACTGAACTTAGAAAATTTGCGGTCGCACAAACACATTCTATTAAGTTCTGCACTTGTGAGGATTTGTATTATTGCTGATGTATGGGTATGTTTGTGATATTGTGCAGGGCTGGTCATTATCTGATGTAATGTATGTAACAAAGCACAATATGGCAAATGCTGTTGCAACTGTGTCCAAACAATTAGAGCATGTCCATGAAACATTGGCTGTAAGTCAGATTCGTTGCCCATTGTGTGGTTGTCTTTTCTAGATGATAGTCCTTAAAAAGGTCTGCGGCACACTGCCGTCTCGTTTTTGCAGTCTACAAAAAGGCATCTGACAAAGAAGCTGGAAAACTTGGATTGGAAGATGGAGGAGCAGAAGGAAATAAGTGAGCTTATTGCAAATGATGTATGGTACAATATATTTACATACTTTAACATAAATAAGCGGATGCTGTATACTCAAGATTAGGGGATCTTATTATTGAAATAGGATTGATGTGTTTTGCACTTCCACTTCCTCTTCCTTGGCTGAATCATAATCATTAGGGCAAATAGGATATTCATTTACCTTCCATTCTAGTAACTAGTAAGCGCATCACCTTGTTATGAGCAAAATAAATGTCAGTGTCTCTTTTGTGGTACATCTTTTCAAATAAAATTCCTCTCATAGCATCAGCATCATAGTGCCATTTGAACTTTGGGAAGCAATTAGTAATTCAGTGTAAGGAGATAATGCTGATGGCACCCTAATAAGTACTATCTATGTTGATATTCATTTTCCATTTCATTTGCATACAGGTGAATGAGGTGAAATCAAACCTTTCTCAAATTGGGTTTGATGTTGAGTTAATTCATCAAATGGTCGCTGGATTGGTGAGTTGATAATTCTGTCTTTTATGTATATCTTTTATTTTAGTCTTGCATGCTATAAGCTTATTGGATTACTTATGTTGTATTTGTTGATTGGCTAAACAGGAAGGGAAGGTTGAGCTTATTGAGAGCAAACAGGTTATATTTTTGGTTATGCCATCACCTCAAAAACCTTGTGCATTATCTAATTTCTTTATGCTTCTGTAATGACTTATTTGCCCCCTTTTTTATAATACAGGATGCCACCAACTCAGGTCTATTGTATCTATGCCAAGTAGCAGAAGGCTTCAAAGATGGGTTGGATACTAAACCATTTCAGGTCAGATATTCTCTGTGTGTTCATTTGAAAACTGACTATTAAATGAGCTAGATGAGATTTCTATCTGGTTAGTCACTGAGATTAGCTTGCTTTGTGTCTACATTGTCATGGACTCATTGTCTTTCTCCTAATTCAGTTACCAAGTTATCTTAGTTGTGTATTGGCAGAATGTCTCTGCTAAGCTGGGAAAGCATTCAACAATGGCTTTAGAGGATAAATCACTCAAGGTATCTGCAGCCTCATTTTCTTCTGCTTTCTACATAATGCTGTTTTTATTTACTTGTGACATGTTCCAACTTCCAACAATACTTCAGGGCCTACAATTCCTTGCCGACACTGAAGAGCCATGCGTGACTGAGAAATCAACGACAAGCGCAAAAAAGAATGATCCTGACAACTTCCCTGGGGAAAAGGTTCCAAGAATGAAAACAAGAATACACAGGTCATATCCAGTTGGGATTTCTTTGACCCGGGACATAATGGGCTCGGATTTGTGATTTTTTCATCTTCTCTTTTTTTGGTTTGTTTTTCTTCATATGTGATTTATTTTATGAAGGGCCCCCTTCATATTTATTCTTGCTGTAGTTTCTGGGACTCATTTGTATTTCATTTGTGAACATGGGTGTGTAGGAAGGTGCAGAGATTGCATTTTGTGGTTGCCATGACTTCATTGTTATACATGTATAAAATAAAGTCAAATAATCTTTGTGTTTTGTGATGACGTTTGGAATATATAAGAACTCTGGTTTGCCAACAAATTCCACACAAACAAAAAATTAAAAAGGGAAATCATAAAGTGATCAAAACCCATCAGGCATGGATAGAAAACTTAGGCCAAAAGGTGATATTTTTTTCACAAAAAAAAATATTCTAAACTACTTTACTGTATGGGGAAGGGGATGGAACTTGGTGCAATGGGGCCGGCACAGCAGCGGCATGCATGTCTCGGCCAACTAGGCTAACCCGTGTATGCAAAATATGATCCTTGTATTTGTATCTGATAGCCAATGTCCAAAAAAAAAAATTATATGTATATTATTTTATTTTATTTTATTTATTTTTTTGGTGAGAGATAAATAGAAAACTTAGGCTCATAAGTCCATAGACTCTAATGATTGGACAATTTAAAGTCCAACCCAAATGTGTCACTTTCGGGTCGAAGTAAGTTTAGTTTGACCCGGCCTATCTTGAACCGACTTGACCTTTGCGGTACAAAACGAACTACTTGCTAGGGCTTTTGATTTATTCCAAAGCTCTGATTTTTCAGGTTGTGCTCCTCCTTCGAATTTTGCAAGTTTCACCTTTTCGCTAAAGAGAGGTATTCCTCTACCTTCTTCTTTCTTCAAATTTTAAAGCAAATTTAACTTGATTGTTTATTCAATAATTGTTCTTCTGCGATTGTTGTTGATTCTAGGGTTTGCTTCTGTCATAATTTCCATGTAAATCTCTAGAGCTGTACGTTGAATCCTTTTGAGAATTTGATCTTATATTTACTGGTGTTGAATTTCAGAAAATTTGCTATTCCGAAAGTTTCCATATGTTTAATATTAGGGCTAAGTTTCCGGTGCAATTTTTTTCTTCCTCTTTTTCCCCCAAATTTTGATGGATTTTCATCCTTGAAGTTAAGTTTATATTCGAATGATTAAATTTTGAACTTCTTTTTATTCCTCCAAATCGAAAGAACTGGTACTTCAAGTTGTTTAGACCTAGGATCTATTCTGTACTGTAATTTGATATTTATTTACTGTTTTGTTAAGAAAAGTAAAAATTAAAGTTTATAAGCGATTCTATTAGGTGGTGATAACTTTTTATTCTTGTTTTTTAATTTTTCAGTGGTAACTGCAGCTTATTCAGTAGTTAGATTAGGGACAAATATTTAGAAATTTGCAAAATTGGAATGTTTTTTCTTCATATCTCCTGAAAACTTATTGATGGAACTGAAAATTGTTTGAGTTGTTCCTTAATGGTGAAAAGGAGAATTTGTAGTTGTAGCCAACACAGAATCGGGCTTAGTTCTTTGGGGATGGAGTTTATTTACTTTATTGTTTGTTTCTTCCCGTTCAAAATATGCTTTCATGAATTTTGAGTCTGCAGTAAATCATGAAATTTTGGTGTTAGTTAAGTAATTTATCAACTTATACAATTGGTTAATCTTCGAATTTGACTATCTGACTTTGGTTGCAGAAGCAGGAAAAAGTAATCATGCCGAAGAACAAGGGAAAGGGAGGAAAGAACAGGAAGAGAGGTAAGAATGAAGCCGATGATGAAAAGCGTGAACTTGTGTTTAAGGAAGATGGACAGGAGTATGCCCAAGTGCTTCGTATGCTGGGTAATGGTCGCTGTGAAGCCATGTGCATTGATGGGACGAAGCGACTTTGTCACATACGTGGTAAGATGCACAAGAAGGTCTGGATTGCAGCCGGTGATATCATTCTTGTTGGTCTTCGTGACTATCAGGACGACAAAGCTGATGTGATCCTCAAGTACATGCCTGATGAGGCTAGGCTTCTGAAGGCATATGGAGAGCTTCCAGAGAACACACGTCTTAATGAGGGTATTGCCGGGGGTCTTGAAGACGAGGAAGAAGGCGGTGCTGATGACTATATTGAGTTTGAGGATGAAGATATTGATAAGATATAGAGGTTCCAGGATCAACTCTATTTGGATGTTATATTTTACTTTTACCTGTTCGCGGTTAATTGGCACTAATATAAGTCAAACTTGGATTGGCAGTTGGCTCTTTATGTGGTTTTGTATTTCCAGATGGGGAATTGGTCATGTTCCATGTAACATCTGTTATTATTAATATATCTGTTATGTCTGTCTTTTTTATTTTTCTTTTAATGACTGCTTCCATCATGGTGCTTCTTTCCTTTCTCTCTGTTTGCCTTATTTTGCTCCTTTTTACTTAATTCGTCTGAGTATTGATGCTTTGGATTGCCTTATTTTGCTTCCTT
>NW_018923055.1:6680-17501 GCF_002207925.1 Prunus avium | reverse complement strand
ATATTGTCATTGTAGGCTCAAGCGATTATGCGTCTTGCCAGTGAAAACTCATCGGCCAAACCTCTTGTTGCAGAAAGGTTAAAAACAGATAGGCAAAAACCACCTCTCAAACCCAAATCACTATCAGATTCCAAAATAAGAGCAGGTATGAGTAGCTCATTTCGACATGTACCTCAATTAGTTAAGAGCATTCACCATATACCCAAATTTTTGTGTATTGAAATACTCAGCATTGCTCATATATCAGGTGATTTTTGGTTTGTCATAAAAAAAAGGTTACAGGAGAACAGTTTACAATGAATACCCCAGTTTCCTAACTTTACCCGCCCCTGCAAAATCATCCTTGTCCTTAGTCTACTAGTTGATATATTTTTATTTTTTTTTAAACGACTACTAGTTGATCTTTAGTCTTCACAAAAGGAATAATGTTAATCACATTTGCTCTACATAAAATTCACATATTATACACACAATTTTCACATACTATTGAATAAAAATAATATACATTAAAAAATTTAAATCTATAAAGCATATATATCGAAACTAGCAAATTAATATCTATAAAGTATAAACAAATGCAAATAGAATGGTTTTGTTTTTTAATTAAGGTTTTTACGGCTATATTACGGTTTTTTATTATAAAAAAACTAGTATAGCCGGGCGGCTATACCCTTTTGATTTTGCGCTATGCGTTCCCTTTTTTTTAAAACAAATATTATAGCCGGGCGGCTATACTCAGGATTTTAGAAAAACAGTATAGCCGACCGGCTTTCCAACCAATCTTTGTCCTCGACACAAAGTAATATTTTAGGGGTTTCTTGTATACCATTTCAGTTTTGTGCTAGTCATGGGCCTATGGGAATTTGGCTATATATATATATATATAAAATTTTCATTTCCTTTATATGGGTTCGATGTTCAGCAATTTTGTTTTTCGTTCTCAAGTGTGTATATATACATATGTTTGAAGACTTCTGTTCACTTCTTGGGAATAATATATATATATATATATATCATGGCTTGTAGCACTCCAATTATACCAAATGCACACAAATTTTTAATTTTCAGGAAATAATAATGTGCCCAAAGCTTGAAATCCATGATGTCTATGTTGTGACTGCCATATTTGACTGTTCAACTTCTTTTTCCTAAAAATAATTTTCTCAAACAATTTATTATAATGTTATATCTTACCAAACTGCGAATAATTATGTAAAATTATCTGCTATATTGATTCCCATAGATATTGTCATTGTAGGCTCAAGCGATTATGCGTCTTGCCAGTGAAAACTCATCGGCCAAACCTCTTGTTGCAGAAAGGTTAAAAACAGATAGGCAAAAACCACCTCTCAAACCCAAATCACTATCAGATTCCAAAATAAGAGCAGGTATGAGTAGCTCATTTCGACATGTACCTCAATTAGTTAAGAGCATTCACCATATACCCAAATTTTTGTGTATTGAAATACTCAGCATTGCTCATATATCAGGTGATTTTTGGTTTGTCATAAAAAAAGGTTACAGGAGAACAGTTTACAATGAATACCCCAGTTTCCTAACTTTACCCGCCCCTGCAAAATCATCCTTGTCCTTAGTCTACTAGTTGATATATTTTTATTTTTTTTTAAACGACTACTAGTTGATCTTTAGTCTTCACAAAAGGAATAATGTTAATCACATTTGCTCTACTTTTTCTTTAACAGATCTTCCCTAACTAGTTTTTTCCTTTACCTATTTCAGGACTTCCAATGGCAAGAAGATATTCCTTGCAGTGTTTTCTTGAAAAGCGCCGTGGCAGGTAAAGATGTCTTTGTTTGTACGTAGACTGTAATAAACTACAGTGCCAAAATCATACTTTATAAACAAAGTCCATACATGCCAAGAAGATCATCTCTATTTTCATAGAGAAAACGATGTTGGTACCCATAAATTTGCTCACTATACCTGCCTAAATAATTGATGGTCAACAATTTTTTCTTACTGTTTGACAAAAGAAAAAATAATAGAAGAAAATAAAGGAAAAAAAATATGAAAGGAGATGCAGTTGTTTTTAAAACCCTATAATGAGCAAATTGATTGGCATCAATAGCTAGAGTTTGCCCTTTCATTGTAGCCCTAGGAAAAATTTAAGATTAACATGGTTTCTATTTCTTTATTCTTAAGGCACAAAATATTTGATTTTTTTCAAAACACATAAGATATTTAATTATAATTGATCAATTTACATAGCACTTTACACATGACTTTTGTTTTTGCAGGATCATCAACAATTCTCCTTATGCCCTTCATTCTTAAAAAACAAGAAGACAATTATGAGGCAATTGTAAACACGAGTCGAATGAAAGCGATAAACTTCACTTTTACCATTCCCTCCACGTTTAGGATACTTTTCTCATAGGTCAGTTAATCAAGGCTCTTGTTGAGGGGATATTAGGGTTTATATACCTTAGGTTCTTGCCTATGCAATTACCAATTCATTGACTGGCTATATATACAGTCAGATGTAGTTAATGTTTTTTTTAATAAAAGAAAAAATTATATGTTTTATGATAGACTATATTTTTATTTGAGGAGGAATATAAATCATATTATAAATGGTGTGGTTTGAAATTTTCTCCAATTCTCCATATTGCCTCGACATGTTGTTCTATTAATACTTTAAACCTAAACACAAACTGAAATTTATACAATCTCCTGGCCTGTTCCTTATGCTAGATTCATTGTGATAAATATTTCTCTAAATTTTTTTATTTTTATTTAAAAAAAAGTGAACTGTTGGAACTTTAAAAAAGTTATCATGCACTCAAACTCCGGAGACATCCCGCCCAAGGCTCAAGCCCAGCTTGTCCATTGATATCGAGCTCAACCCAAGCACCTGGACCCGAGCTTAGCTCGGTCATTTGTACTTTAGCCCAGCTCGACCAAGAGGTATTTTACCACACAAAAAGAAATCCCCCAAGTCCCCAGACGAGAGTTTTGTGTGGGGAGTTGCATCTTTTGGACAACTCCTTCTTGGGACCTTGGTTCCCTTTATCCCCACTTACGTTTTGTGAATTTGGTATGCTAGCTGCATGCCAAAACTTGTATATGTTGCTTGTGTTTGTTATACCAAATACCAATTGGATCATGTTTGTGAAAAAAATGGGCACATCAATGTGCACCTAAACTGAGGCAACAATCCAATATAATTGCATGCAATTCCAAGTGCTTGCCCATCTAAAACTTGACCCATGCATATGCAACGCCTTTGGGTTTCAAAAATAGAAATCCATGAGATTCTGAAGGTGAATATGAATCTGCCAATACTTCATCAACCAACTCCAAACCGCTGCCTTCATTCCATGTGTGCCATGCCTGACAAAATTTCATGTATGTTGGCCCTAATTGTTAAACTATGCTGCATTTAGCTTCATATAGGTTGCTTAAGCAGTATGAAAGATATGATTTTGCATTAAGATTTAGAGTGTGAGCTTACATAAGCTAGGAAGCCTATATGTTGGTCACTGGAATAGAAGCTGGTATATTCCTTTTTGCCACTAATAATCTCCAATTGCAAGACCCCAAAGCCGTAGCCATCAAATTTTTCAGAAAACACCCCACCCATAGCATACTCCGAAGACATATAGCCACTGCACAATCAATTGAGAACTGACGAAATTGCTTCTTTGTTTATAGTCTTGGGAAAAATTATACCAGAAAAGTTAAATCTAAACGCCATGCAATGCAACTAATTTTTAGTTAATTATGAACACAAACAGAAGGGAATTGGAGTCCATTAAAAGGGCAGGGTTGTAAATTGAAGTGCTGGTACACCTCGATTTACCAACATGTTAATCCCAATGTTCCAAAAATCACTACGCAGTAAGGGGGTGGCAGGGAAGGGCCTAGCGCCTAGAGGAGTAATCGGGGCCTATATGCAAAGTGCCTATGCTTTTTTTAATAAATTATTTAGGATTATAAATTACAAATTTATACCAAAATCAAGAAAAATAAAAGGATATATAAATTATACATTAAACAAACAGTATAATATTTTTTTGGTTGAAAATATTAATATTTTTATTTTTATTTGTTACTTATTAGTGGTTACTTTAGTGATTTCATAATGCAAAATCCATTTAATGTTGTATTTTATGAAGCCCAAGCCCATTCGCCTAGCCCGCCTAGCGCCAGCCTAGGCCATTTATTCAACTCCATTCAATGCTTTTTATGAAATAGCCTTTCAGGTGACCTTAATTGCTCAAGGGGATGTTCCTCTGTCTATTGTAATGACGGTATGCACAACTCTTGGGGCAGCAGCCCTGACTCCTCTACTAACAAAGATATTGGCAGGGACTTTCGACCCTGTGGATGCTACCAAACTGTCAATGAGCACCATGCATGTTAAGTTAAATGTAATAAACTTCAGTAATATTATATTATCCATCAGCTGGAGCTCATTGGTCTCTATTCTGTCATCTGTAGGTCGTTGTTGCTCTAATTTTGTTAGGTTCTTATATGCAGAGTGCATTTCCTGCAGTGGTTAAAATTGTGATACCTTTTGCACCACTTTTTGCTGTTCTAGCTGCATCACTGCTTGCATGCAGGTACATTTGTTGTGCATATAAATATCTTTTTAATTACTTATATGTAAAATATGATTGTCTTGCCTGTGGTTCCTTCCAAATGTGCTCTCTTTCTCAAACATACTATATTTTATTTTGTGGGCCAGTGTATTCTCCGAGAATGTTGTCCGTCTCAAAGCTTCAATGGTTGCTGTAACATTGCCGGCTGAACTGTCCCTAATGGCTCATGCTGAGACAGTGTTATCTGGAGAAGTTGGGGTGGTTATTCTTTCTATGCTGTTAGTACATATTGCTGGTTTCTTTGTGGGGTAAGTTGCCTTTAACTGTTGGTGACTTTAATTGTTAAGTGTGTTGTTGTGGAAAAAGCTCAAGGTAATGTATACATTGTTTTCAGTATGTAAAGATTCACTCTAATTTTAGCTAAAAAATTCTTAAAAAATTGCGATGTAGCCTTGTATTAGTGTATTATTGCTCTTTGATTTAGCTTCTGTCAAGTTTGATATATAAATTATAGAGTGAAGTTAACTATACATTGAAAAAACAAAGTATTCATAATTTGTAAGCAACAGTTGAGAAACTGTAGTTTGCTGTCATAATGACTTCATAGCCATAAAAGCTTTTGCAGTAAGAAAGTATATATTCAATCTTCTTTGTCTATGTGGATTTTAATTTGACATATGAAGATAGAAGCTAGTTTTGTATACGAGCATTGTTGGCAGAGTTTGCACTCATACAAATATTCTTTAAGGTTGTGGTGCTGGGCCTGTTTGTTTAGTTTGTTTTGGAGTTTTTGCGGTGCAAATGTGCAACTTGAGGAGTTTTTTTTTACCAAGGAGAGTCTTAATTTGCAGGTATATATCAGCAGCTGTTTGCGGGTTTAGAGAAGCACAAAGACGAGCAATATCAATTGATGTATTAATCAAATAGAATGTAAACCTTAAGACATGATCTGGCTTTCTGTGAGTCCTTGTGTTCCAGTTTTGTTTCGGCTTTGGTCAAATTGGTAATAAAGATATAAAAATTCTCTTCTTCAACTTTATTGTAAGTCCATAGAAAATCTTCATTGTTTTATGCTCAGATTGAAATGTCGAAACTTTCATAAATTTTGGTGGGCATGCAACACTAATCCTTCATTTACATGATTGACACTCGCAGGTTGGTATGCAAAATTCTTCTTTGGGTGTGGTTTTGGCCACCTCTCATTTCACCTCGCCGATGGTTGCATTACCTGCTGCTGTGATTGTGAATATAATGGGAAGCAGCCTGGCATTCTTTTGGAGATACGTAGATCCTTCTGACTCCAAAGGAGACTCCTACAGTTGAGGTTAAGTGACAACTATAGCACCCTTTCGAAGTTTTCCCTAACCGGCAATATCTGCTGTGAGTATGAATACAATGGGCAGCAGCAATCTGGGTGTCCTTAGAGATATGTATCCTTTTGGCTCCATTAAGTCTCCTACAATTGATGTTAAGTGACAGTAAAAGCCTTTTCTAAGTCTCTTGGCATACTTATGGAGTTCATATTCTTTATTTTATTTTTTATGTGAAGATATTGTTAACTAATAGTCTGAAACAATGTCGTTTGAGGTCACACTAATATTTCAAATATAAATAAGCATCATGTGGTGTTATGTACCTCTAGAATCTCATGGTCTTTTCCTCTAGCATCATGTGGTGCTTAGTTTTGAGCCAGAATTGAACTCTTCTACTGAAAATAGTATAGCCTATCTGCGCAGATAGTATTTTTATTTTATTTTATAAATAGTACAGCTGCGCGGCTATACTATTTACATGGATACTATTATCATTTTTCCCTGATTTTGTTTATTGATAGTTTAGAGTATTTTCCATTACTATTAGGCCTTTACACGAGTCTCTATTGTACCCTTTTGAGTTTTTACTTTTCCAAAGTTATTAGCCGTATAAAACATTTAGCATTTCCATGTTTAATACTCGCATTTTACATGTACGTATGTATTTTTCATGTTTAATACACTTGATTTTTTACAAAATTTTCAATAATACACATAAAATTCACATATTATACACACAATTTTCACATACTATTGAATAAAAATAATATATATTAAAAAATTTAAATCTATAAAATATATATATCGAAACTAGCAAATTAATATCTATAAAGTATAAACTAATGCAAATAGAATGGTTTTTTATAATAAATCGTATAGCCGCTATACTACGGTTTTTTACTATTAAAAAACAGTATAGCTGCCGGCTATACCCTTTTGATTCGGTGCTATTAGAGCTCGGTTATACTCGGGATTTTTTCAACAAAAAAAAAAGCATAGCCGACCGGCTTTAGTAGGGTCTTTTTCTTATTTTTATTTTTTATAAATCGTATAGCCGCACGGCCCTTTTCTAAACCCTAAACATAACTCCATCGTCATCCTCGTTTCTCTCTCTCTCTCTCTCTCTCCAGCGCTTGCCTAGACCACCTAGCCCGCCTAGCGCCCGCCTAGACCGCCTAGCCCGCCTAGCCCCCGCGTAGGCCATTTATTCAACTCCATTCAATGCTTTTTATGAAATAGCCTTTTAGGTGATCTTAATTGCTCAAGGGGATGTTCCTCTGTGTTGTAATGACGGTATGCACAACTCTTGGGGCGACTTACGTCATGTGAATGCTGCCGAACTGTCAATGAGCAACATGCAGGTTAAGTCACCTTGAACCTGTTCTGCTTCAAACAACCAATCTTTGTCCTCGACACAGAGTAATATTTGAGGGGTTTCTTGTATACCATTTCAGTTTTTGTGCTAGTCATGGAATGATGGGAATTTGGCAGGGACTTATGTTCCTGTGGATGCTGCCAAATTGTCAATCAGCAACATGCAGGTTATGTTAAATATAATAAACTTCAATAATATTATATTATCCATCAGCTGGGGCTTATGGTCTCTATTCTGTCATTTGTAGGTCGTTGTTGCTCCAATTATGTTAGGTTCTTATATGCAGAGTGCATTTCCTGCAGTGGTTAAAATTGTGATACCCTTTGCACCACTTTTTGATGTTCTAGCTAGCAGCATCACTGCTTGCATGCAGGTACATTTGTTGTGCATATAAATATCTTTTTAATTACTTATATGTAAAATATGATTGTCTTGCTTGTGGTTCCTTCCAAATGTGCTCTCTTTCTAAAACATACTAGATTTTATTTTGTGGGCCAATGTATTCTCTGAGAATGTTGTCCGTCTCAAAGCTTCAATGGTTGCTGTAACATTGCCGACTGATCTGTCTCCAATGGTTCATGCTCAGACAGTGTTATCTGGAGAAGTTGGGGTGGTTATTCTTTCCGTGCTATTAGTACATATTGCTGGTTTCTTTGTGGGGTAAGTTGCCTTTAACTGTTGGTGACTTTAATTATTAAGTGTGTTGTTGTGGAAAAAGCTCAAGGTAATGTATACATTTTTTTTTTCAGTATGTAAAGATTCACTCTAATTTTAGCTCAAAAATTATAAAAAAAATTACGTTGTAGCCTTGTATTAGTGTATTATTGCTCTTTGATTTAGCTTCTGTCAAGTTTGATATATAAATTATAGAGTGAAGTTAACTATACTTTGAAAAAACAAAGTATTCATAATTTGTAAGCAACAGTTGAGAAACTATAGTTTGCTGCCATTATGACTTCATAGCCATAAAAGCTATTGGAGTAAGAAAGTACATATTCAATCTTCTTTGTCTATGTGGATTTTAATTTGACATATGAAGATAGAAGCTAGTTTTGTATACGAGCATTGTTGGCAGAGTTTGCACTCATACAAACATTCTTTGAGGTTGTGGTGCTGGGCCTATTTGTTTAGTTTGTTTAGTTTGTTTTGGAACTTTTGGAGTGCAAAAGTGCAACTTGAGGAGTCTTTTTTGATTAAGGAGAGTCTTAATTTGCAGGTATATATCAGTAGCTGTTTGCGGGTTTAGGGTTTAGGGGTATTAATCAAATAGAATGTAAACCTTAAGACATGATCTGGCTTTCTGTGAATCCTTATTGTGTTCCAGTTTTGTTTCGGCTTTGGTCAAATTGGTAATAAAGATATAAAAATTCTCTTCTTAAACTTTATTGTAAGTCCATAGAAGATCTTCATTGGTTTATGCTCAGATTGAAATGTCGAAACTTTCATAAATTTTGGTGGGCATGCAACACTAATCCTTCATTTACATGTTTGACACTCGCAGGTTGGTATGCAAAATTCTTCTTCGGGTGTGGTTTTGGTCACTTCTCATTTCACCTCGCCGGTGATTGCATTGCCCGCAGCATTGTTTGTTGTGATTATGAATATAATGGAAAGCAATCAGGCATTCTTTTGGAGATATATGTAGATCCTTCTAACTCCAAAGAGACTCCTACAGTTGAGGTTAAGTGACAACTATAGCACCCTTTCGAAGTTTTCCCTAACCCGACAATATCTGCTGTGAGTATGAATAAAATGGGCAACAACAGTCTGGGTGTCCTTGGAGATATGTATCCTTTTGTATGCATTAAGTCTCTTACAGTTGATGTTAAGTGACAGTAAAAGCCTTTTCTAAGTTTCTTGGAGTTCAGATTCTCTGTTTTATTTTTTACATGAAGATATTGTTAACTAATAGTCTAAAACAATGTTGGTTGAGGTCAAACATCCTATTTTACTCTAGCATATCTTTTGGTGCTTAGTTTTGAGCCAGATTTGAGGTCTTCTACTGAAAATAGTATAGCCGTGCGGCTATACTCGGAATTTTTTATATATAAAAATAAAGAGTACAGCCTTTTTAGTATAGCTGCGCTGCTATACTCTTTACATGGATACAATTATCTTTTTTCCCCAATTTTTGTTTATAGATAGCTTAGAGCATTTTCCATTACTACTAGGCCTTTACACGATTCTCTGTTGTACCCTTTTGAGTTTTTGCTTTTTCAAAGTTATTAGCCGTATAAAAATTTTTGCATTTCCATGTTTAATACTCATATTTTACACGTACTTATGTATTTTTCATGTTTAATACACTTGATTTAATTTTCAATAATACACATAAAATTCACATATTATACACACAATTTTCACATACTACTGAATAAAAATAATATATATTAAAAAATTTAAATCTATAAAGTATATATATCAAAACTAGCAAATTAATATCTATAAAGTATAAACAAATGCAAATAGAATGGTTTTTTTTTTTAATTAATCGTATAGCCGTACGGCTATACTACGGTTTTTTATTATAAAAAAACTAGTATAGCCGGGCGGCGAGACCCTTCTGATTGGGCGCTATGTAGGCCTGGGCACGGTTCGGGTCGGGTTGAATTTTGAGTGACCCGTGGGCCAAACCGAGTAAAATATCGGTTCTCGGGTTGGTTCGGATCCAAATTGAAAGCCGAAAATGGGCCGAACCGGCCAACCCGATAAGCTCAGGTTCGGTTCAGGCTTTTTGGTCGGTTTTGGGCTTTAGCCCACTACTAGTTATTTTTAAGCCCAAATAATCTTTAGTTCAGTATTAACTGGCCCAAATCATTTTTTTCTACTCTTTTTTTTTTTGTGAATATTTTTTTCTACTCTTTCAATTTTCAAATGCTGAAATCATTCAAATTATAAATAATACACCCACACAAATAATAAAGCAAGAAATCCAAATTATAACGATTACAACCCATGACAAAAAAAATAACAAATATCCCTTCAAAACATCAGCATCCATCCATCCAAAAGTTTTGACAAAGCAAGCTGCATTCATCTGTCCAAAAATACACTTGTATCAGTCAACAATCAATCACCAAACATATAATTTCAGTAAAAATAGAAATAAATTTTTTGCTTATCTTCAAAACCATTCAAAGTTTAACAAATGAATATGCCAAAAATCATGAACTACTCCTGAACAAGAAACAGATAAACAACAAAATTATATAACCTCATATTAGAGCTTTATAAAAGCAAACATAGGCACCAGAAGAAAATTATCATCTATCTTTAACGAATGGCATCTGCAAGAAAGCAACTTTACCCCAACTAAGGTCATAAAATTAGACAAAACAGACGAAAATGAACTCAGGAAATTAGAGAGGAGCTGACTGGAAAGCAGCTGTGTTGTAGGGTAGAGGTTTTTTTGTTTTTTGTTCTTTCTTTTTTTGGTGGCCCCCTTGGCCATTGTGTTCTGTGTTCGTTCTTTCCTTTTTGAATGATAAAGTTTCTTTTCAAAAAAAAAAATCAATGGTGATAAGAAGTGAATATGAATTATGAAAAAAAGATGTCTACTTAAGATCTG
>NW_018923054.1:7730-22258 GCF_002207925.1 Prunus avium | reverse complement strand
CATCTCTCTCTCATTTTTGCTGTATCTTATTTTCTATCTCTCTCTCTGTCTCTCGTGTTTACTATACAAACTGAAACTGTTTTTTGCTGTAATTTTTATTTTTATTTTTGTAAATATGAATTCTGTGAATATAATCATATTTATGCTCTTAGCTTTCTACTATTGTAAATAAACTTTTTCTCCAAAGTTATCCAAGGACTAGAAATCTATTGAACTTTGCAATAAAAAAATATAAAACACCCATTCTTAACACATGGGAATGTCAAAGAGTACAGAGCCAAGTTCAATCATCATCAGATGCAATTGTTTCTCTAGTTATAACAGTAGACCTTGTAATATATATGAATTGTTGTATGCGAGTAATATATGGGGTGGCCCATTCTGTAGTCCATGGTTCCCGGTATCTGTCCCAGTTTGTTGCTATAGGAGGAATTGGATGACTTGGCTTCAAGAATACCTGCACAAAGGTGTAAATATATATAAGGACATATGTATGAAATAAACAACTTATATTTAGATTATAAAATACCTGCACAAAATGACGATTGGAAAATTAAAATACCCTTTTGCTTCTTCATCCTTCCTTCACCTCTCAGCTCTCTCTGCGTCAAAGGGTCCAGAGCTATTTATCTCGCTCGCCCTTCTTAAATCCACATTCTTGCCAAAACCAATTTGGCTAAGGATTTTTTAAGGCATGAGAAGGTGAAGAAATTGTTTAAGTATTGACCTAACAATAAGGTGGGTAAAGAGCCCAAATCGTAGAATTGTTGATTCATCCCCAAGTTTTCAAATTTTTAATTTGTTTAAGAAAAAAAAATCAGAGTCCAAGAAATACTCATCTCCCAATGCTTTAAGTAATCCTAAAGATCTTAGAAATTCTGTTCAAATAGGATTACCTTACCTTTTCGCCAAAATCATTCTCTTCAACATCCATTCTCTTATTGTTTTCTTCTTCATAAACAATTTGATTGAATGAATAGAGTTCTGAGCACTAAAAAGCCTTCTTCACCTTCTCATGAGCAAGGAGTCGTATTCTTGTGTTTTTTTCCTTTCTGTCAAACGATAGGGTTACGTACTTGAGAAGTCTACGTCTTTTTCTTTTTTCTTTTTTTCTCTTTCTTTTTCCTTAAGTCCTTTTAAGTCATTTTACAATAGGGTTAAATTTGTCTTTAAAAGTTTAAAGATAAGGTGGGTGGGAAAATAGGACAAGTGGGTGGAAATAGCCGCACTCTATATATATATATATGAATTTTTGTGTTTTCAAACATAGTGTCATTTTATACTTCTCGTTTAATTGTGTAGCTAGGCTTTACTTCATGTTACTAAGATGGACACATGATAAATTGATCTGAGAATTGCAGTGTCATTATCAATCATGTCAGTTGCAGATCTGTGGCACAGCATGCTCACAAGAACATTTCTTTGAAACTATGTATGACACAAGCCTGCTTTTTTACCATTGGATTATTGTGATAGTTCAAATTAAACTAAATGCATGTAAATGCAAAGACTCGTGATCCATGAAAATGAATCATGCGCAAATTGTACTGGCATTAACGCCATTCATGAAAGTTGAAACAACCAAGCAAAAGGAAGTCTCATCATTTCGAAAACCACATCCAAACATGATTGTATGTCGAAGATGATCATTAATTCCCAGTAGCAAAAGCAAAACCACATAATACTTCTCGTTTAATTGTGTAGCTAGGCTTTACTTCATGTTACTAAGATGGACACATGATAAATTGATCTGAGAATTGCAGTGTCATTATCAATCATGTCAGTTGCAGATCTGTGGCACATCATTCTCACAAAAACATTTCTTTGAAACTATGTATGACACAAGCCTGCTTTTTTACCATTGGATTATTGTGATCGTTCAAATTAAACTAAATGCATGTAAATGCAGAGACTCGTAATCCATTAAAATGAATCATGCGCAAATTGTACTGGCATTGACGCCATTCATGAAAGTTGAAACAACCAAGCAAAAGGAAGTCCCATCATTTCGAAAACCACATCCAAACATGATTGTATGTCGAAGATGATCATTAATTCCCAATAGCAAAGCCAAAACCACATAATCAGAAAACATCAGGTACCAGCACACTCACAAGAGGGCGGGTCCCACTGCTCTATGCAACAGCCCTACACAACAATTTCTCCTACCCAATACTCTCTCCAATTTTAGACTCCAGCGCCGTACCACGTCGCAGTCACAATGTCACGGCCTCACAGGAGGAGAGCAAGGTGGGGGTGGGACCACTGAAATAGTTAAAAGGAGCCCGTGACTCCCTCTAGTCTTATCTTTGATTAACTTTTTGTCTGAATGTCCGTGCCCATGCCATGAAACCTTTTCCCCAACATTTAAGCTTCGCATGCAGCTAAGCTTTTAATTTTTGGTTTACATATAATAAAAGGGTTAATTACATTTTTTGTTACTAGAATTTATCTCAAAATCAAATTTGGTCACCGTGATTTAATTTTTCCGATTTCATCACTGTAGTTGCAATAGTTAAAAATAATTAACTTAAATATAAAAAACATAAAAAATTAAAAATGTAACAACAATTAAAAACCCCCAACCCACACCATTAATCCCGACCAGACCCCCAGCCGTCACGAACCCCCAACCCAAACCCAGCATCTCCGCCGCCCCATCCTTCTTCTTCCTCCTCCCTCTTCTTCTTTTCCACCATCCCCACCTTCGTTCCCTACACCCATTTCTCATTCAGACCCCTACACTCATCCCTATTTTACTTTTTGAATTTTTGTTTCTTTTCCCAATTTCACAGTGTAGATCATAGATCAATTAGATATACACAGATTTTGAATTTCTTTGTTCAACAAAATCCTCTGTTCATAGCTCAATCAAAGCCATTTTTTATTTTTGTCAAAATTTCGATTTTTTTGTAGCTCAACTGTGGCCCATTTCTCTCAATTTCTGATATGGACGAGTTTGGTGTCTTAACCGAACAATATGGGTTGAAGCCCCAAGGAAAATCGGCTCCAATGGCAGCATCCAAACGATCCACAAGCACCAACGACACCCAAGCCTGGAGTTCAAACAAAGGGAAATCGGGGGGATGGGGTCTGGGTTGTTGGATTCATTGGGGGTTCTATGGATGATTATTTTTTGGGCTTAATATCACAAAACGTCTTTAAGGTTTACGAAACTATCAAATTGGATTCTTAATTATTTTTTATTATCATTCATGATTCTCAAGATTAGTACGTGTGATCACAAATAGTCTTTGCTGTTAGTTTCCGTAAAAAACGCCGTTAGTTTGCTGACGTGTCATATATATATATATACCACTCAACTGTGGCCCATTTCTCTCAATTTCTGATATGGACGAGTTTGGTGTCTTAACCGAACAATATGGGTTGAAGCCCCAAGGAAAATCGGCTCCAATGGCAGCATCCAAACGATCCACAAGCACCAACGACACCCAAGCCTGGAGTTCAAACAAAGGGAAATCGGGGGGATGGGGTCTGGGTTGTTGGATTCACTGGGGGTTCTATGGATGATTATTTTTTGGGCTTAATATCTCAAAACGTCTCTAGGGTTTACGAAACTATCAAATTGGATTCTTAATTATTTTTTATTATCATTCATGATTCTCAAGGTTAGTATGTGTGATCACAGATAGTCTTTGCTGTTAGTTTCCGTAAAAAACGCCGTTAGTTTGCTGACGTGGCATATATATATATATATATCACAAAACATCTTTGAGGTTCACACACATATCACAAATGGTCCCTGTGAAATTTTTTAATTTAAAATTCATAAAATTTTTGTTTTCTTTTTTAAATGTTATGAATTTTAAATGCACGTGACATATATTATTGAAGATGTGAGCTCCACATATATATCACATCAACAAACTAATGAAGTTTTTTTCAAAATAATTTAAAATTCATAAAACTTAAAAATGAAAAAACCAAGAGTTTAGGGTTCATAAATGGTCCTCAAGGTTAAAATCTTCTATAAATGGTTTTTTCATTTTTAAATTTTATAAATTTTAAATTATTTTTTAAAACTTCATTAATTTGTTGATGTGGCATATATGTAGAGCTTACACCTTCAAAAATATAGTTTCACATGTATTTAAAATACAATATATATATTTAAAATTTTTTAAAAGAAAACCAAAATTTAATGAATTTTAAATTAACAAATTAAATTTTTTTGCATGGACTATTTGTGATAGGTGCGTGAACTTGAGTGATGTTTTGTGATATATATATACCACATCAGCAAACTAATGAAGTTTTTGACAGAACCTAACCGCATGAACCATTTGTGATCACACATACTAATATGGAGGACCACAAATGACAAAAAAAAACATTAAGGATGCAATTTGATAATTTCGTAAACCTGAAGGACGTTTTGTGATATTAAGTTTTTTTTTTTTTTCTCTTTTCTGTAGTTGCTGGGGTTTTGGGTTCTGACGATGATTTTTTTGTTTTCTCTTTTTTGTAGTTGTCGGCTAGGGTGGGGGCAGGTGGTGGTCATGGGAATGGGGGGAAGAAGAAATCGATGAGGGAGAGGATGAGCGTAGAGGAGAGGAGGAGAAGAAATTGGTGGGGGAGAGGAAAGAGAAAGAGAGAGTTTTATTTTTAATTTTTTTTTTTGTTTTTAATATTTTATTTATATTTTAATCAATTTAAAATTAAAAAAAGAAAATGTGAGATCACTTGTGCCACAGACAATTAACAGAGAGATCTGACAGAAACTCTAACGGCATAATCATATTATAATAAATTTAAAAGATCGGGGTATGTGATTGTAAAAATTGAAAATATATGAACTAATCTATATATATAAAGCAAAAGGCAGAGAATGGTGAAACATTCAAAATACCAGAAAATGCCCCTGGTTAATGCAAACATTAAGAATTAAAATTATTAATTAAAAGAGGATAATATGGTAAATTCACACTTTTTCATATTAAAAAAATTTTAAAATTAAAAGAAAAATTAGATAATGGATTCTCTTTTTATGAGACACAACTACCCATTATCGTTTTTAATTCTAAAATAAATTTAAATTTTTTTTAAAAAAGCCTCTCACAAGTGCGGAAGCACGTGCAGACAGGCTAGTATATCTTAAGTGTGTAACAACATGGTACTAAATTGTAATTAACGCTTTTATTTATTAGATAACAAATAAGAATTTACTAATATTTTTATGTCAAAGACTAGTAGCTAGAAAAGAAAAAAGAAAAGAGAAAAAGAGAAAAAAGCGCACCTTCATCCGATGTAAGTTGTAACGTTAACTTCTCTCTCTGTGTGAAATTGTGAAAGTGATTAACTTCACTCTGGAACACAATCTCTCTGCAATGGCTGTAAATGCCTCCGACGAGGTAAATCCCTTCACTTTATCTTCTATTTTCCAAATGAATAATCTCATTTCTCTTCTGCATTGCGAAGCTTACACTGTCTTTGAGTTTACGGACTCTTAAATTTGAAGTTTTGCTCACTACATATGCTCTTCCTGTCCAATCGACTTGCTTCTAGGTTCAACTTCAACTGTACGTTTTTTTTCTTACTAAGAAATTTAACTTCGAAGGTGGTAAAAAATTGGTATTTTCAACTAATAATCTCGCTAGAATTTTAGATGCACTACAAAATCAAGCGCATAATTCTAAGCCTTTCTAATTTGTCATCACCCAGCAGAATCTGGTATCTGTTGGGTTCATGAATACTAGCTCACTCACTCTCAGTTTACTAACAACGGTTCAATTCAAGGCTGATTGGCTCTGAAATGAAGTGGGTTTCGTTGAAACTGCATTACAAGACTGATTTTCTGATGGGCTTCGTTGTAGGCATCGGTATCGAATAGGTTTAGAGATGTCCCCTTAACACTTTTTCTTTCTTCATGCGGATTGGTGGAGATTTTTATGTTGAGCTTTCATTCTTGGTCAAGACATAGCTAGCTGGTTGATAGAGACTTTTATTGTACTGTTGGTGGACTGATGGACAATGCTATTGTATTTTCTTCACTTCATTTAGTAAGTCGTTTTATTTTCAATGAAGGAGAAAAGAAATGTTAGTAGAACTAGAGTAGTCTTTACAAGTCATGGCGTTGATACCCCTTTCTAATCAAAGGTTGCTTACTGCTTTCCTAAATTTTTTTTGTTGTGCTTGAAATTCGGTTGTTCAACTTTTGAATTGCAAGTCAATGTCGTCTTTCTTTAGTATTAAGATTGTCTTATATTATTTTTAGGTACCTAACCTATCAATGAATTCAGGAAAAAGTCTCCTAGCTATATTATTTTGAAGTTAAATGCTTGCATGCTGCCAAAATGACATGAGCACAAATATTGGATTCAGGTGCTTAATGTTGTATCCCTTGCATATTCAGTGAAAAGGAAGAATGTTTGACTACTATGGGCTCAATACCCTCAATTCTCAATAACCTTGTCTAAATTTCTCAACCCTTCAGTGGCCAGAGGGGAAAAAGGCAACCACCAAAAAAATAAAAATAAAAACTTATCTCCTCGTTTAGAATTTTTGGAATTCTCTTGGTTCTTTAAATCATCATATAGAAGCGGTCTTGTTCCAGTTTGTAGTTCCAATCAATACCATATGTTAAATGTTAAATTTTATTTTGAGGTACAGTTTTATGCATGCATGAATCTAACACATACATTACTGGCCGGGAAAACCTTACATCCAGGGAAGTGTGGATCAAAGTTGCAGCATACCTGTTAGCTGTTCAAATTTTAAATTGCTAAAGCAAACTATTGATGAAGTCGACCAGCATTGCCCTGTTGGTATATCTCTCTCTCTCTCTCTCTCTCTCTCTCTCTCTCTCTCTCCTCTGTGCTAAAGAAGAAAAGATAATTGTAGATAATTAGTTCATGTAAGCTCTGTTAGCTCCTTCAATATATATAATGGCATTTCATTCCAGATATTTTGTCTCTTCTTTTAGAGAAGGCTCCACTTCCAGCAAAGCTGAATGGTCCCTTTTACAGCTCACATGTAAGTTTCCACCTTCTAATATTTAATATTGTGCTGGAATAATTTTAGGCTTTTTTTTTTGGAAGTTCTGCTGTTTTGATTGCTAATTTAATGCTTAAACACGGAATACATACATAATTTCACACCTATATATGCTAGTCCTTTCTAGTGGGATCCCGTTTTCTAAGAAGTAAACAGGATAGCATCGTTGGGTCCATCCCTGAATGTGGTCCAATGATCTGAACCATCTAAATTTTGGATCATTAATTAGGGAGCATCCAAGGAAAAAGTTAGTAACCGGTAAAAGTTTGATCATTTAACTATCATGTTCAGTGTTTATCTGGAACACATTGGGTGTCTATTTGTTTGATCATATTTAGATGACTTAATGGTTCCTGGTTTGGTTATTATTATTTTATTTTATTTTAGTTTTTTTGTAAGGGGTTCCTTGAATAGGGATTTAACAAATGGATGATTTGGATTATTAGACCACATTGAAGGCCTCCTTATAAGTTTTCTACATATACATATATTTGTGCGCATAAATACACCTACGGGTGTATGACTTTGTCTAATAATTTACATTAGAAATCGAAAATGTGTGTACAAGTTGACATTGAACTCGGTCTGGCTTTCATTTATTCAACAAAAGAGGATACATAGTGACTAATTGACGTTTTCATCTTACACCTGGATAGGACCTTTTGACTTAACTCACCTGGATACATTAATACAGTCATTTTTATTTATTTATGGATTCTCCATTGACCTTTCAGTTACTATTGGCTCCTACTGTAGACCCATTTTGGTTATCGTTGAGTCAAGGAGTCTGTTTAAGTAAAGTAAAGACTTTTCTGTTTCAAGTTCACAGCATTTTGAAGTTTTCTGTTGTTTTGACTTAACTCACCTGGATACATTAATACAGTCATTTTTATTTATTTATGGATTCTCCATTGACCTTTCAGTTACTATTGGCTCCTACTGCAGACCCATTCTGGTTATCGTTGAGTCAAGGAGTCTGTTTAAGTAAAGTAAAGACTTTTCTGTTTCAAGTTCACAGCATTTTGAAGTTCTCTGTTGTGCAGGCCCCAGATGTCTTTAGCATTTCAGTGTTGCCCGAAGAAGGCAACAGTTTACAATGTGCTTCAGTATTGGGCTATTTGAACTTTTTAAAAGTTTATAATTCATCTAAAAGTCAGATGTGCATGGATGCTCAGTCGACTTGCCAGAACGGCATTGATTCACAAGCAAACATGGCAGATTCTCATCCCCCATGCATCATTGAGATAGATCTTGAGAAGGGATGTATTCAAGCACCAGAATCTGAAGAGGAAGCTATCGAAAGTTTGAAACGTGAGGGTTTACTCACTGTAAGTTACAAGTGGTCATCTTTTAATTGTATATCCTTGATTTATCTAGAATAAACTGCAAACTAGAGATGTTCCAAAAATTTCTTTTCATCCATTAATTTCCATCACTTTCGACGTTTTCTGTTTTCAACTATTTCTAATTTTAATATCAGTGGGTTACAACACTTTCAGAGGGTGTTTCGCAGACAGGCAAGCCTAAAAGTAGGTGGGAAACTTATGCATCTTCTATTCAACCATGGCACTTCAAGAGGTGCGTAAGATTTGTTCTGTTTGTTTCTAAATTATTATGTTGTTTGAGTCATTATTTTTCCGTACAACTTTGCAACCAAAAAGAATATAATGATAATCCTGGTGATAAGTCATAACATACAGATTCTTGTACCGAGTTTCCATGTACCTTGTGAGGTGTGTAAGATTTAGCCCAACTGGAGCCATAATGACTCAGTAACAAGTCAATCCTGAGTGAACTTTAAACTATTCTCATTCTCCGTTTCAACGGCATTCTTCTACCTTTAAAAGCATTTGACCTGAACTTAAAGATAGAAAACCTAGAAGATCTGACCAGAAAAAAAGAAAGAAAAACTAGAAGGGGTCACCTGATGTTTAAAGTTTAAACCTTTATCAGGACTCTATGTTATCCCTTTTTTTATTATTTATGTTCTCTAAGGCCACAATATGTTGAATCTTCTGGGGTTTTCTGCTTAAGATGCATATTGCATAAATATAATAAATTTTTCTAGAAGCATTACTTTGAGGCTCTGTCACTTTTATCTAAGAGATGGATGACTTGTCCACAGAAGTCTCTCTCACTAATATTTTTACACTTTTCTACACAGTAAATGAGAAGTTGATTTGATTCTCATATTTTCAACAGATAACCCAGTGCCTGAGAAAGTTCATGAAACACCAAACAACCGGTGGAGAAGATGCAAACGCACTGCCTCATTTGATTCCAGAAAAGTCGTTTTCCTGTTTTCAATCTTGTAAGTAGTAAAATAAACAAGCTGCTACTAATATAATTTTTTTTACAATTGTGAAATCTTTCTTCCAGAATACTATGTATTTTATGTCATGATGAGACTTTAAACAAGAAATTGACTTGATCAGACAAATTGTGATTATCATGACAATGACATATAATGTTTTAGTTGGATTGATGTGAATTCTAAACTTTAATGTTTTACATACACACTTTCAGTAGAAATCGTTATATTCTCAAGTTAGTACTTGATTTGATCTGACACTTTGTAACTGTCATGAACAACAGTAGGATGGAGAACGGTGGCTTTTTAGCATAGGGTTTAATTGATGTGAATATTAAAGTTTTCAAATATTTCAAATTAAAATAGTTTGTTGAGTGCTCAGATTCCATTCTAAGTATCATGCTTAATGTTCAGGTCTTCATTCTTCAAACAAGGTATAGTGTGCAATCACTAAGTATCATAATGCAGCAACATTTAATCTAAACTACTGAATCTTATCATGACATAACTTAAGACTCTAATGATTCACCAACAATTAATCTCAGGTCTCGTAGAGTCATCTTATACAGTCATTGAGTATCAAGATTCAACATATTTGGTCTTCATTCTTTCTAAGTGTCATGTTTAGATTAATCTTTGATTCACCAACAATTAATCTCAGGTCTCGTAGAGTCATCTTATACAGTCATTGAGTATCAAGATTCAACATATTTGGTCTTAATTCTTTCTAAGTGTCATGTTTAGATTAATCTTAAAATTAATTTAAACCTATTTGACTAGTTATTGGTTTCTTTGGAAAATCAATTTGGGGTACTATTCTTTTTTTATTTTTTCAAGAATATCAATAATCTAGTAAGAAAGACGAACAAATGTACCAGAAAAACTTTTGGAAAACCAAAAAGAGAAGCCAAAGTATTCACCTTTGGCCTGAAGGTGGCTCAGCCCTTGAACACGATTACATCACCAGCTACATACACTGTCAAAACTTCATGTCCTTCATTTGGGAATTCTGCATAACCTGTTCAGTGTCTCTAGTTCTTTCTACCAAGTTTGGTGCCTAGAAAGCAGAAAGGGACAATATGGCAGCCAATTATGAAAAAGCTTGGCATCAGAAACAGGATGCTTACCACTAAAAATGTAAAGCTGAACCTGTGCCATTTATAATTCAGTGAGCAGGAGAATTGCTAGAAATAGAGGAAGATAAGGTTTTGTGAGTGAAGCCATTATAGTATGGTGAAGATTACTGGTCAATATTTGGTTGAAAGAGTCAATATACTGTGTTGTTTTTTTACCTCCTGTTTTTGTGCAGTGCGTCTGCTTTTGATGTTGAGCTTCAAATTTCAAAAATTGTGCAAAAGATGGGATGTAGGGACAAAACACGATTGCAGTTTTTCGGAATCTGAGAGATATGGGTAGTCAGTATCAGTAGGATGGTGTGGAAATTGCTAGTAAAAATTCATGGTCAACCAATTAAATTAGGGACAGTATATTACAGTGGGATTGTTGTGCAGCACACAATAAAATCCAGAATACTAGTACCAGCTTCCCGATTTACCTAAAATTTTAGCTACAGAAAATCTGATTCTTCTGGGGCAAGTGCTCGCTAATTGGTGCTCTCTGTGTAAGGCACCAACAGATTCTGTGGCCCTTCTCTTGTCTACTGTCCTATACCTGGACTTATGGACCTTCATCTTTTGCATGACAGTAGTTGGGTGTTCTAGCTCTAATAGTGATGTGGTTTGGATGGGCCTGTTGCCTGCGTGAAGAGGCAGTACAAAGACTAGTGGAAAGTTTTCCCTCTTTGCATCTTTTGGTGCTTGCTATTTAAGTGGAATAGCAGAGCTTCTTTAACTTGTTTCTTTTTTTGGTCGGGTTCTGTTCTTTCCTTTGGTCTATAATCTTTTGCATTCAGCTTTGTGTTGGCTGTCACCTTTTCTTTGGCTTGGTACTAAGTAGGTTAGTTACCACTGAACAAAAAAAGGAGCAAAACATCAGGACATTAGATGTGAACTAGAATGGGAAACTGCAGAAAGTTATGGAAAAGAGGTAGGTTGCAAAGGAAGACGTGCATAAAGTATGGTAATCACATGATACATCTACAGTAGTTGAGATGATGTTCATTTTAGTCTAATGCTTCATCTTCGTACTTGACACTTGAGGATATTAGTACTTTGTAACAAGATTTAGTCATTCCATGTATTTTTAAGTTTGGTTGAGTCATGCAGAACTTGGCATTCTTGTTTGATATTTTTAATGTGTTTGGTTTTCTACTGCTTTACTACTAGTGTACAAATTGTGCTTTGTGGTCTGGAAACTAGATCACCCTTTCCACAAATGGCAATTGCTTTATTTTCGTTCCAAAACAAGTAAACAAACCTGAATTCCAATGGTTAAAGAAAGGTGTGCTTCATTTTTAAGGGTCATGATGCTTTTGTTGAAACTGCTTGTACAGATACTGATATGCCTACATTTATGGTCGTAATATATGCTGTAAACCCAGGAAATTCGGTTTTCCTTTTCTTCTCCATCGTTTTTCTATGAATGACAATCATCAATTTCTGTTTTCCAGGTCAAGTTTGGGGACATTGGTTTTGATATATCTGACATTGAGAGTTCGGCAGAGTGCAGATGGTTTCATTCATGTCTAATTCGCTGCCACCTCATTCATGCTTCAAATGACTTAGTTGCTGTTGTGTCTTGAGGGCTACTTCTGAATTAACCTTCTTTGTAATGTAAATATTTGGCCTTTTCTGGTGTCTTCTGTATATGGGTAATTAGATTGTGGTGTTGTAGTAATGCTATGTGGTTTGCAGCTATTGAAAGCTGACAGCATACTTTTTAATTTGAATAATCTCCCATCTTGTTTGGCGTTCAAACCGAAAAAAGTACATTAATGGGTTTCTGAAAGAAAAATCTTTGGATTTCTTGAAAGTAAAAACAAAAAAATCTTTGATTTCGAAAAATGGTTGTTGTAGTCCCTTCACCCCACTTTCGTTAGCGGTGTTGGTCCTCCGTTATAATTTATGTTCAATTTAGGGGTAACATGGTCATTTCAACTCCAACCCCATCACTCACACTAGTTCAACCATTCCCACTCCCGTTACCACCCGGCAGCTTTGTCCCAATTTCTAAATCCAAACAACAAAGGCAATGACAGAAAAAATAAAAAGACAGACCGCGTTTGGTATCCTATCTAAGTAGGGAACTCAAAAATTTTAATTTTTCTTAAAAATAAGGAGTTCTAAAATTCATTTTTAAGTTTCAAAACTTGTTTGGAATAAAACTTGAAAACTGTTTATAAATCTTAAACAATTTGATCAAGAGAGAAGACATGAAAAAAATTATAAATAAATAAAAAACCATACTTTCTGATCTCAAGTATTGAGTTTGGGTTTTTAAAACTGGCCTTGCCAAACAGATATTAGGGCTTTGAGCTCAAATTCTGTTTTTAAGTTTAAAAATTTGGGTTCAAATAGAATATCGAAGAAACCAAAAGGCCCTATTTGGTATCCTACTCAAAAAAATAAACTAAAAAACTATGATTCTTTTTAAAAACATGAGTTTTCAAATAGTGATTTTAAGATCTAAAAACTTGTTTGGTATTGAACTCCAAACTATTTTTAAGATCTAAAAAAAATGGAAATTAAAATCAGAAAATCATAAACCCTAATCCCAAATTGAAATTAACAAAAGAAAAGGAAAAAGATGTGAGGCATAAACCCAATCAATTCTGGTGGTGTGCAAGAGAGAGAGAGAGAGAAACTCTAAAACCTCACTTTTTTTTTGTTTTTAATAATAAAGGTGTTTTTGAATTTTTTTTGGGTTTGGGTTTTAAAAAATGGGCCTACCAAACAGGTTTTTGGGGCAAATCTGTTTTTGAGTTTCTAAAATTGGATCTAAATAGGATACCAAATGGGCCCTAATTTTCTTAACAACTTGTGTCTAATGGGTTTCACCATTTTTGAGTTTGAATAGCTTCCCCAAGTCTATCAGCCACAACAACCACACCTCTCTTCTTTGGGCGATTATCTAGTGAGAACAATAAATGAGAATTTTATATAAGAACACCATTGGATTAAATTGAACGATTAAGATTAAAACATGGTTTTAATAGGTTTCACATACAAACGGGTAAAACAAAACCCATATCGATTAAAATTAAAACATGGTTTTAATAGGTTTCACATACAAACGGGTAAAACAAAACCCATATACCCAATTGAGAGCCATAAGACATCTCCTCTTTTTCTTCAATTTTCCCTCTTCGTCCCTACCTGCACTACACATCTCATCTTTGACTTGTCTATCTCCATCTTCTTCTTCGACCTGTTTATCTCCATCTTCTTCTTCCTCACTCTCCAACCATTTTCTCTATACCAACCAAGGATTAAAATATCGGCCGTGGCCTCCAATTTACGGATATTTCGGGGGATATATCGTTATCATTTTAGGTATCGGAAAAAATCAACAAAAATGACAGATATAAGCATTGAAATACATAATTTTGGTCTAAAACTTTCATAGATGTTATGTACATTATCAATGAATGTATTGAACAAATAAAACTTAAAATTTACTAATAATAAGATATACATATGATGAAATATAAGTGGTATGTAATGCGCGTTAATGAAAAGTTTGAAAATAAAATGTTTATTAGAATGAATAAACCATGCATAAATTCATAGTTTATTTAAACATTAGATTACAATTTAGATAAGTGTCCAACTACATAAATGAATAGCTCCTATGAGGTTTAAAAAATGAGGAACAACCATCTAGATTCATACAATAGTCATACCAAGTCATGTAACCCGAGCAGTTTGTAAGCCATGTTTGAACATGGTGCACATATGTCTCTCTTAAGCTCCCTATTGTCCTTCCATATATGGGATATTTATGATTAACCCAACTAGTAGGTCCATAATCTGTTTCATCATCTTGAGCTCCATAACTAGTTCCACTATAATCAGACATGACATTAACCATAGCCATCATAAGATTCATTTGAGTTAGTACTAGGTCTAGTTCCTATGCTCATAGATCCAAAACTGATCGCCATGTCATCTTCAGATGGATTGATTGGTTGGCTTCTTTTCCTTGAGTATTGCTTCCCAATTGCGTCAATGCCTGGTCCAGCTTCTCTGCATCCATGATCCTCATCTTGGGTGGCATGAGTAAAATCAGCCTCGATAGTAAATGT
>NW_018923053.1:28506-47765 GCF_002207925.1 Prunus avium | reverse complement strand
ACTTGGGAGAGCAAGCTTCCTCTCCTACCTGCAAGCTCAGTAATTTTCGTGCTTTGCTGGTCTATCACCCTTATTCCCCTCATTTTTTCCTCTTTTGGCAGGCTACTTAGAGTCACCGACGAGCTGCCGGAAGTGATACTCAATTCACCCATTTCTCTCTTTCCCTCAATCTCAACCAAACCTCTCTGCAAAACCCTTTCCTCTCCTACCTTAATACCCCATCTTTCCCCTAGAAACACTTAATTTTCCCTCAGTGCTAAACTCATGTTGATTTTGCTTCCATGCCACATGCCTCTCATGCCAAGCCCAAGATTTTATCTGTAAGCATGAAGAAATTATCTGTAAGTTGCTGTTGTTTTGGTTGGTGAAGGTAACCAAAATACTTCCTAAGGCCCTGCTGCCCTTTCGAAGCATTTTGGGGCTTAATTTTCGAACTCAGATAAAGGGGACAATTTCATCAGCTAAGCCCACCTGCCACCGGAAGAAAAAGACCCCTACACATGGGTATAATTGAAAAATTAAACAAAGTTCATTTTACATTTCTACACAAATCAAATATCGATAAAGAAATAAAATGGTATTTCTTGGTTACTTTCCCAACATTACTAAATATTATAATTCACAAATGATTCTTTCATTTTCTATCCCTCATAAATGATTTCCTTTAAATTCTTTATTCGAAGCAAACGAGATTTAAGAGTGGGCAAGACCTCGAAATCAGGGTTTGAACGTGCGGGTCTCCGGTGACCCGCGGGGCATGCAATCAATACATTCAACTTCAACCGGGCCGTGCCCTTAGCAGATTTACGAGGTAGGCCCTCCTTTTAACGCATTTTCTTAATTAAATTATTACAACCACGAACCAAATTCATGTTTTTGTTTTGGAAGTATGTGACTGAAAAATGCACGATTAGTGAGAGATAAGTAAGATTAACGTACAAGTTAGCAGGCCTCACGTGCTCATGTTTATGTGTGTCTTTTTTATGAAGATGTTCATGTGTGTCTTCCTTTTGCTAAATTTAATTGTTTTTTTTTAATGAGCAATTAAGAATGAATTGTCACGGGAGAGTAGGATGTGCAATTAAGAATGAATGGGTTTTCTTTCTGACCTAAACAAATGAGAATGGATGAACGTGGGCAATTGGGAAGACATAGGCGAATATTTTTGTCTTGTTATTCTTGTAGAAAATTATAAACTCTACTTTGAAAAATATGTAGCGAAACCTCAAACGCTAACTCGTTAATAAAAAAATATGAGGCTACGCAATCGTTTAAGCTCCTCATGATATCATCTCATAATTCGATTCGTTTATTTTTTATGTCATTAGTCAAAGATCATTTTTACAAAAATTTAGCCAAAAAAAAATACATCACATGTAATTCCCCTAAAAATAGTAGTCTTAGAAGCACGGAAAGAAAACGTATAAGATTCACCTCAAGCGTCCATGAGCTACTCGATCCTTTTATCTTTTTAATTAGTTTACAATATGAATATGCATTAGGATAATTCTTAAATATCTTTCTTATGTTAACTAACAATTTTTTTTCTTTCTTCCTTTTGTATTGCAAAGAGAACTTATTAACTATCATTTTGTTCATATTTCAGAGTAATGGACCATCAATCCATTATTACAAACACTGATGATCGAATAGTTACGACAAAGTTAGTTAGTCCTCTCTCGTACTATGTTAATATTTAGGAAAGACAGTGTACGCGTAAGTTTAGGTAGTGGTTTCAAATAATTGCTCTTCCAGGTAAGGTCTTGAGTTCGAGTCCTAGCATCCGTGCTCTGTATGTGAGTTTAATGTGTTATCGCCCCTCTCAATAATAAAGATTCTAAAAAAAAAGGATGGCTTATAATTAATTAGCAAAACTCTCTTCTTTTAGTGATAAATATAGACACACACACTTTACAACCATACAAACACAAACGTACATCGTACCATTATATATTCATGTACGTACGTAGACACAATTCTAAGAATAAGATGCTTTCATCAGTTTATTTTATTTTTATTTGTAAACATTGTGCACTTCGAAAGTTTCATATACATTTAAAAAGGGTCTTCATTCTTGATTACTACTATAACACCAATATTTTTTAATACCACAAACAAGAAATACAAGAAATTATTAATTCCTTTGTGCTCGTGGACTGAATTTTTTTAAATAATTATTTTCTTTTGCCAGCTGCATATGGCACATAATGCCAGCATCTATAATTTATTGGGTCAAATGCTAATAGTTAACTCCTACGATCTGTCCAATTCCAAGTGTATCGAGTTGGCAAAACAAATATTTTTCTATTTTCTTTGTGCCACTTGAATGTATGTGACCCTCGGCCCTCGGGTGTGTTTTTATAAAACTAAAAACAAAGCAGCATGACAACCCATGCATGCATGCATTCCCAATTATTCCTATTCAAAAACAACAAAAACCCATGACTTTGAGAACAAAATTTGAAAAAGGGAAACATTGAGATGGTTTCAAGTTTTAGTAATACCAATTTACAACTAATAGCTACATTAGGATATTATTGTTTAGCCAACGGGTCTAGTCCAGTGAAAAAAGGTCTTCACTTGCATATCAGTGGTCTTAGATTCAAATCCCCGTAGGACCTTGATGTGTGTGTGAAAAACCCCCTCCTCTTATAATTTAGACAATCGCTCTTGTTTAAAAAAAACAAAAGAATATCATTGTTTAGATTAGGAGTTTAATGTGATTAGGTCATTAACCATTTGGTTTAATGACATCTAATTCTCAACAGTATCTCCATTTTTTAGTTGTTTAAGTCACTTATCCACGACGGTTTTTTGTTACCGTCGTCTTTTTAAAAACAACGACGGTTTTTTGTTCTACCGTCGTCTTTTTCTGGTCGTCTTTTGCCCTTTTTGTAGTAGTGATTAACCATTTGGTTTAATGACATCTACTGATCATCGAGAAAGTCCTAAGTTCAAATCTTATGAAATTATATTCTTTATTTCTATTTTCTTCCAAATATCGTGTTCATAGTCAAAATTAGTCGAATTCAGACTTTCGTTTAAATGTCTTTGTAATAAATCTTAAACCTAACCCTAAACCAACCATCATTTTGCCTATATATAGAGTATAAACACTAGAAAACATATATAAGTAAAAGATGGTTTTTTTTTTTTAACCAAATAAAAAATTATGGTATTTTCTTCTGGAATAAGATGATAAATATCATGTGACAATCGTAGACAACATTTCGTACATTTATTCTGGCTAGTAAAAATTGGGTGGGCCATGTTAGGTTGGTAAATTCACCCTAGAGCAAATGCATTCGCAATTTCTCATTTGAGCTCTTTTGTGTTTTGGCACACTCGTATAAGTTTGTCTCATGCACCATCAAGGAAAAGTCCAATTCGGAAACATGATGGGCTCCAAATTTGTACAGAATGGCCATTGGATTGACCACTTTTGAGAGAAAATGGAAACTGTAAAGGTGTAATAATGCAATCCAATCTGAATAGAATCAGTGATATTTGGCAGGCATACAAACATGAAGGTACGGTGGAATATAATTGCATCATGGTTTCTGCAAGATAATACCATAGGAAGGCTCCTCTTCATGATTGCAATCTACTGCACCCATTGCTGTTCTCAGCCCTGGACTTAACAATAAGTGAAGGTTTGGTTACAGTGGCTTGTTAGGAAAATGAAGTCTGAATCAATCTAGTTTTTAATCAGTGGGTTCTATTTGTACCATCGATGAAAGTCCAATGTTCAGAGGGGCAAGAGACAGTTGGCTATTGATTAGGGTGGGTACGATCCGAATTGGATCAATTTTACCTTACAGCCCCGGTCTAACTAATTATAATAAAATGGTATGATTTAGTTTGGTTTTGACAAAAATCATTGAGGAAACTGAAATAAACCAAACCAATTTTTGAACAGTTGGGCGTAAGTAAAATCTTTTTTCTATTGCATTTTTTCGACTTTGTTAGCTAAGTAAAACAAAAAAAGATATAACTTGCTACGAATGTATTATTATCTAGCAAATCAAAACATCCTTAAATTCAACATGTCATCAAACTTTAAACTTCAATAACTAATATAGTTACAATACAAAGATCAATAGCTTCAAAGAACGTTAACTTCAAATTTAATATCCTTACCTATTTATTATCCGTTAAGAGAACTGTGTATGCAAAATAAAATAAATATACAAGGGGGCCGTTGGTTAGATTTATGCCGATTTGCAAAAACTCAAAAATCGTATCCGAACCAAACCATAAAGGTCATGTTGGATTTTAAAACATTTGACTTTTGTCTTGGTTAAAACCAAACCAAACCAAACTAGCCATGATGGTTCAGATTGGTCGACCCAGGGCCTGAAAAATTCAGTTGCAAAAGTCAGTTGAAAAATTCCGTCTTTTGAGCAAATGGTGTCTTTTGCAAGTACTACTGTTAAAAAACTATGACACATTTTCTTCAAGTTTGGGTGGGAAGACACCAATTGCCTGAAAAATACCCTTCATCTGACCTAGGGCCGCCACGTAGGCAATTAACGAACATTTTGATAGTGAAGTTTAAGATAGAACCAAATTGCAAAAAATTAAAAATGGTAGGACTGTTAAAATTGAGAGTGCATTGGCAAACCTGCCTTAAGGCCCCGTTTGGTTCATGGGAAATGAGGCTTGGGGATGAAAAATCAATGTTTGGTAAATTCAGGCATGGAAAATGGTTGTTTGGCACATGGGAAAGTAAGAGGAAAGTGAAGCCCTCCTACCCTCTTGGGTTTTGTTTTCCTCCTCATAAGAAAGTTTGGAAAATGAGCCAACATTAAATACACATTTTTCATGACCATTTTGTCCCAATTAACAATTTAGAATTACAATATAGTATTAAATGCATAAATTAAACAAACTTTGTTTTACATTCCTACACAAACCAAACATGTGAAAAGAAATAAAGTGGTATTTCCTGGTTGCTTTTCCAGGATTACCAAACATGAGAAAGGAATTCAAATTTTTTCCGTGAACCAAACGGGGCATAAAAGTGAGAATTCATGATACTAAATTGAAATGAACCCAAAATAAAAAATTTAGAGCGATGTTTTCAAATAAATCATTCTTTTAACATTGTAAGGTTCAAGGCCCAAGTTCAATCAAGACGCAAGCAGGTTGCGCAGGATTGGCTCTTCAGGCCTAACACACTTGTTCAATATAGGCTGGGCAGGGGACATAATATTAGGGGCACTAAGCTATTCATTCCAAGCCCATGGACCACTTCAGGGAGAAGAAAAACAAAAATCAGCCCTATCATAACCATCATGTCCCTCTATTTAGGTAGAAAAGGAGAGCAGAAATCAAAATCCATGATTGATTTAGAAAACTACAATCGAAAAAGTGAAAGCTGTGCAAAAGTTGGTAACAAAAATTGTTGAAATAATTGCTTTATTCATTAGGCATTTTATATATTAGCGAAAGCAGGAGGCTAGGCTGATCAACAAAAACGGGCAATCAAGCCCATGCATCATGCTTATTATCCTATATATCCATCCAAACACTGCCAAAGACATGCATACACAACCACAGTGCAGCTAAATGATACAGAATTATAATATACAGAATGGTCTACCAGAAGAAGTTATTTAGGTGAGATGAAGCTTGCTGTGAATCTTGATCAAGATCGTGCGATGGAGAATGCACGTGCCGCCCTTCGTAGGTTGTGATCACCATCCTCGGGTCCTCGGCTAATCGCTCCACTCTTTTCTTTACCCGGCAGTTGTCCATCGTGCAACGATAATAGCTCCTGCATTTGCATGTACATATATGCATGCATGCACCAAAAAGTAATTCAAGAAACTTTGAAGCAGCTTGATGTTGATAAACCCAACTAAATAAAACATGGTCATATAGAACTAAGCAAATGCAAGCACACAAATATCTCATCGCATCACTTCAGAAAAGCATTGTGAACAGAAAGATCTCAGAAAGATCCTCGACGGAGCCTTAGCTAGGTAGAATCTTAGGTCTCAAAACTTTGATGAGAGCTTAGTTGCCTTTTAGGAAAATGAAATCATAAGAGGACTAGTTGTGGGACCTACATTTAACCCTCAAATTCCAAGCCAAAATACTATTTCTGATTACTTTAGCCAAACAAAAACATTTTCCCTTTAATTAAACACAATAAGCACTCACCTGAAAACTGCACATGTTTTCTTATGATGCAATTTGTTGACCAACCATCCAACTCTTGGTTTTTTCTGGTACAGCATGTCTGGCTTTCCGATATTTTATAATACATATACAGGTAAATGTTTTTTTTTTGTTTTGCCAAACTCATATTTATATTGTCAGACTATGAATTTAAATAACCTAATTAATGATGACAGTATGAATATAAGCGTCTTATATTGCCGAAACAATCGACAGGGACTACATGACATATATAACCATTAATAAATCAAATATCATCCAATGATCTAAGTCAAGGATCATGCATCTAAAGAATTCCAATTCTTGTATGCATATTACTTGTCTCCTTATCGGTAATGAGATACTCCTCCTTCTTGCGAATTACAATTTGACACATATGCAAAAATAATTCTTGAAAAACACAAAAAGAAAAACTTATGCACACATGCACACTGCTGTTGACAGAAATATAGGAACTCTTACTTACGTGGTAAGGAAGGAAATGCACCTGAAAACTGCACATGTTTTCTTATGATGCAATTTGTTGACCAACCATCCAACTCTTGGTTTTTTCTGGTACAGCATGTCTGGCTTTCCGATATTTTATAATACATATACAGGTAATTGTTTTTTTTTTTTTTTTGCCAAACTCATATTTATATTGTCAGACTATGAATTTAAGTAACCTAATTAATGATGACAGTATGAATATAAGTGTCTTATATTGCCGAAACAATCGACAGGGACTACATGACATATATAACCATTAATAAATCAAATATCATCCAACGATCTAAGTCAAGGATCATGCATATTACTTGTCTCCTTACCGGTAATGAGATATTCCTTCTTGCGCATTATAGTTTGACATATATGCAAATGAAAAATACAAAAAGAAAAACTTCTGCGCACATGCACACGACTAATGACAGAAATATAGGAGCTCTTACTTACGTGGTAAGGAAGGAAGTATTTTCCTTCTTGCATATTGCTAATTAGTGTATAAAACTTTGGTCTCTTCACTCATTATATCATATTTCAATATTGTAGGTTGAATGCTCAAAGCTTATATAACTCAACTGTATATCAGATATTTGTATGAGAGGAGAGGAGACAATTCATTCACATGTCTTGATCAGTACACATGCTCCACATAAAATAACAAACCCAGCTCTAAAAAGGTTTATAAGCTCAGAAGTCTTCACTCATTATATCATATTTAAATATTGAAGGTTGAATGCTCAAAGCTTATATAATTAAACTGTATATCAGATATTTGTATGAGAGGAGAGGAGACAATTCATTCACATGTCTTGATCAGTACACATGCTCCACATAAAATAACAAACCCAGCTCTAAAAAGGTTTATAAGCTCAGAAGAAGTTAAATTAAATCCTAGTCAAGTTCAGGTTGGGGTGGGGTGGGGGAGGATTTCCATTTCATGCAAGATATTCTACTCTAATTATAAGTCCAACTTTTGACTATTTTGTATATAGCTTTGAACACCATAATTATTACCTATTTGGAAAACACATGACACCAGTAAATTCAACAAATGAGGCATATGATTATGCAGGATATATATACGCACACATTCAAAGTTCAAATCATTTCTGTGGAATTTTGCTAGTCTTAATTTCAACTCCTAAGGTGACTTGCACCCGGATAGATATATACATACGGCAAGCTCCAAACATGTTAAGTAAGATTACACGTAATTAATCAATAGTACTTGGTTGACAATGCACACTATATGTAACTTAAAAGGTCACAAACCACCATCGTACGCCAACATCCACAACGCAATTTCATGATCCGAACTATCTTATAATCGAAGTGAATTCAATAAAACTTATGATGGGAATGATCAAATAGCTAGTCGATTATTTGATAAATTTTTGTAGGGGATGTTGACCTTCCTTGGAGGAAGGAAAGACCTAAAAATGAACATTTAGTGGTGAAAACACATTGTGGGTGGCACCCAAACTAGTGATTTGTGCTGTAATAAGTTGTTGGTGTGCATTTGAAAATTCCTCTATCTGACATATAAACATGAAGGTAACTTGTAGAAATAGTAGCAATAAATACCCAACCCATGCATGATGCACCCCTTTCAAAACCATGCAAGTAATAATGTGCCCATGCTTTCCTAATTTTGGTATAACCTAGTTTTACAACCAATAATTATAATCAAATTACCCTAATTCTTATGATTAAACATGGCCAATGAAATGGATTGAAGCTGCACCACATGTACAGTACTTCTCCTATTCTGATGATGATTCTTGTCCTAGTACTGGCAGCTTTCTTCTTCTTTTTCATGGAATCCAATCTTAGGGACGTACATTAATTCAATATTCCAAGAAAAAGTGATTTTAGAGTACTCATTTTCGGCAATATCATCCGCCCCGTAATAATTTCGCTTCGGCATCTATGGGATTAAGAAATTTTTTGTTTCCTTTTATAAAGCATTATAATTGATCAATCTTTGCACAGTATGTTGATGTTTGGTGATCTTTATATTATGAATTTTATCTCCAAAAGTACTAATAATTAGTTCTTTTTGGAAATGGCATTTGCAAAAGGGTCTAAAATATTACAAGTGCATTAATAGTTAACCATCTTCTTTTTTCTTTTTGGTCGGAAATATTATTACTGTACTTATCAATATTGTAAATTATTCAGACCCATCTACCCGTCAAATCTCCAGCGCCAAGCCTGTAAAAGCCTAATGATAATAATGATAACAATGACAATAAAGAGAGAGAGAGAGAGAGAGAGAGAGAGAGAGAGAGAGAGAGAGAGAGAGAGAGAGAGAGAGAGAGAGAGAGAGAGAGAGAGAGAGTGAGGAACACATCATGTGTATGGGGTACAACTAGAAGCTAAAATCCAATTTGACATGCAATAAACTTTTGCTGAAGATGTGATTAAAGCAAAAGAATTGAAGAAAAAGAGAAAAGAAAAGGAGAGACGAGTGTAGAAAATGTGAATTGTCTAATTAGTATACCTGGGATGCTGTGTGTTCTTTACCACTTTCTGTCCGTACTTCCTCCACTTGTATCCATCATCAAGCACATCAACCTCACTCATGGTTTTGAAGCAAAACCTAGGCTCCCTCACCTTCCTCCTAATTGCCTTCATCTTCTTCATCTTCATTGCTGAAACTCCCATATGGTGATGATGGCGATCATCTCCACCGTTTGATCTCTTGCTGCTTAGGCACTCATGATCATCGCTCACCTCTCCCCATGCCCTAGACCATATGTACCAAAACATGTTTATACTTTTAATATTCTTAGTTTTACATGAGTAATTGTATTGCATGCAAGAGAATTTAATTCAAAAAGGAGATCAAGATTCAAGACTACATATATAATCACTAGATGTGGAAATTAGGTGTGATATTAATTATATTATTTTACCAGAGATTTGCAGTAGATCTTTGCAAAGAAAGGAGTTGGGATCCTCCAAAATCAGAACTAGTAGTGATGTTATGATCTTCTCTATGCTTTAGAGGAGTGAGTGATGGTAGTAGGGTTTCAGAGAGATTGGTGCTTGGAGGTATGCTAGAAGAACCGAAGGCTTTGAGAGATCCCAGTGAAGAAAAGTTCAAGTTTGGTGGGATTGAAAAGAAACCCATCTGTGCATTAGAACCCTCTTCATTCTCAAACAAGCCCTGCTGCTGGTTGAGCATGGCCTGGGACGTCGTAGATGCCATCTCTCTCTCTCTCTCTCTCTCTCTCTCTCTCTCTTCTTGAAGGGTGTAGAAAACTGATGAGAGAATAATCCAAGGAAATCTATCTAGGAACGAGTATTAGCAGAGTCTAGATTAAAAGCACACCAAGAGGGTTCTCTCTCAAACTTCAAGGATATATAGATAGAAAAAGGGAATTATATACCAAGATTTGAAAGTAACCAAATACCTATAAATTTAACATGACTACCACTTTCCCTTGTTGCCTTTCCTCTCTCTCTACCCTTCTTTTTATGTGTGTCTAAAACACCCTTTCAAATTTAAGGATGAAAAATTCAGAATATAAAAAAATAAAGGAGACAAATACTTATTCATAAAACTGTTAAAGAGGGAAAAAAATGATATTATAATACTAAGACAAAGACTTTTAACATTTTCAACTGAAGCTGGTGGTTTGGATTTTGGAGTAACATGTGGAGTGGCGAAAACCATGTTGCTATTTGACCTCAAAAGTATGGGATATATGTACATGTCTCACAAGAAGTACTTGTTAGTGGAACTTCACTGTTTTTTTAGTGTGAAGGTCAACAATAGAGGACAAGTAAATGTGAAATATAGCTGGTTTATTTGCATGCTTAATTATAAAAAAATATCGCTTGAATCCCCCTCTCTGTAGTGTAAATTAGATTAAAATAAAATATCGCTTGTAAAAAAAAAAGTTGTGTTTATGATAAGGTTGCATGAAAAGTTTGTCCAACCTCTGTTGCCGTGGATGGTTACATTGGGTTGGGGGATGGAGGGAGGGAGAGAGGGGGGACTGAATAAAAGTTAACATAGATGAGTACACAATAATAGAACAAAGATCTGAAATATAAGTGTGCATACAAGTGAAAATAATTATATCATTCACTGCAAAAGCTTTCAAAAAGAAAAAGCTTACTGAGAAGGTCATTATAATTCATGTATCTATCAATTTCTAGGTTTCTTTTGGAAAAAAATTTCTAGGGTTTCTTTTGGGACACCAAAAAGAAAATATTTAGAGGGCAATGATGATGAATCTTGGGTGCAAATCTACCCCCTCTGCATCGGCGGTGAAGATATCATTATGATTTGTGAAAGAGGCCCTATTTGACTTTTTGCAGAGAAAAAGCTTCTCACCTTTCTAATCTCCCTTTTGCAATTAACTTTCTTTTATGCCTCAACCAACCCCACATCTACCACCCAATTTCTCCATTTCCAAACCACCGTATCATATTGTTATCATCTCTGCAATTAGACATGGTAATCTTTGATTACCTTGTTATCATCTCTGCAATTAGGCATATATGGTAATCTTTGATGACCTTTGTTTGACCCAAAAAAAAAAACTTTGACGACCTTTGTGGTATTTTTTCCCCCCGTAAGTTAGAAATAATTCTTGGTGGGCCTTTTAAATTGACATAATACTAGCAATCTGCAGATTAATTACTTTCCTCTATAATTTAAGAATAATGTGTTTTTTGTACTTCATCCGTTTGTTAAACTCTGAAAACATGATTAACTTATAACCCCATTATGTTAATACAAGTTTGTGATTCATGACCGAAGAGATCATTAAAGAAAATGCAAAATAGCTAATATAGGCATCGCATATGATGGTTGGAATGATTTATCATTCAAACGACTAATTGCTTGCGTTTTGGGAACTTGCAATGATGTATTATGTAACATGCAAGATAGGATTATGGTTGCATAATTACTTATTTGAAATGACTTATAATTTTTTGACTCAAATGTTTTGACCTTCATAATTAATTTTCTTAACCACTATAACTTTTTCTCTCATTTGGGATAAATTAGTTTTCCACTGTTGAGTTCCAAATGAGTTGTATACTTTAAAACAATAATGTTTTTCGACCAAAGAAGAAAAAACCTTAAAACAATAATGAAAATATAAAAGAGCGCTTGCATATCCTATTCTGATGATTATTTGGTCCTAAATTCAAAGTTCATGGATGATAACTATATAATAATAATAATAATAATAATAATTCACTAATCTTATAACTATAACTTTATTATTTAATGTATGAATTTTGATGTTTCTAAAGATATTTTGTTTTTTCTATACATGAGATATTGTGAGAGGGGAAGTCAAACCTAAGACCTCAGGTGTATGAGTAAATGCTCTTAACCACTTAAGCTAGTTAAGAAAAGGGTGAAGGCCAACGGGGTCCAATCTAGTAGAGAAGGGCCTTGACTTGAAAATCAGTGGTCTCTGATTTGAACCACCATGACACCTCATTCTCCCTCATAGTTTAAACTTTTTGTTGTATTCCAAAAAACAGAAAATTAAAGTGCCTTACTAGGCCATTGCATGAACAAGCAACGTACCTGAGTTCTCTTTTTTTCTTTTTCTTTTTCCTCTTCCTTTGTCATTGGCATGACTTATTATTATGATATCCAAATCGCTCTTTTTATTTAAATGACATGTTGTTCACTTAAGTGATGCTATCGTCTCTCTTCAATAATCGACGCAATCTTGACTATTGATCTTTTTTTTATTATTACGATCTAACATACTAGATTTCACCGCCCCAAAAAATTAATCTCAAGCTTCCATTCTTATATTAATCTCAACCTTCCCTTCTTCTTCTTCCTCTTTTTTTTTTTCATTTCCATTTTTGATTGGTTTTCTCTTGGAGTTTCTTGCTCTTCCTATTTTTGGAGAGAAATGCAATAGATTGCATTCATAAGTTAGGCATCAAGGCAGTCAGCTATAAGGACCAATACAAATACAAACTAACCACATAAGATTTATACCAATATGGAAGCACAATAACTACAAGGGGTTAATCCAAATAATGCAGAGGAGTCCAAGTACACAAGGTGTACTTCCACTCATAGCCACGCCTAACAAGTTACGGCAAAAAAACAGCAAGCCTGGAAAATATGAACATATACCTCAATGCACCAAACTACAACTTCAACTACAACATTTTAACTCTCATAAATAGAAAATGCATACACGCAACAATTTTAGGAGGATTTGATTACTTAAGTAATGTTTTAGTCTTGTTTAATTATTGTAATATAATTTAGTTAGTGATTACTTAGTACTTATTAAAAGAAACAATTAATAATCTAATAATTTTGTATATTTAATTACTTTATGGAGTTTAAAATTAATATTTTAAAACAGATTTAATTTATAAAAATAGTATTTAATTCCAAAATTGACTTTAAAAATAAATGTAATTTCAAAAAATTCTTGAAAATTTATTTTAAATATCCAAAAATATTTTAAAAATTAATATTGGAAAAGGAGGGTAGTTCAAGTGCCGAAAAGCTAAGAAAAAGAAAATTGTTCAAAACTAGAAAGAAGGATACAAATTCAAACAAAAGGTCTTTGTGTCTCAAGGGAAACTTCCTAGAAAGAACAGTATGTATTTTCTTTTTTTGAGAAAAAAGAAAAAAAGGGGGAAAGAGAAAGAAATGTATAGTGTGCGAGTGAGACGTTTAAGAGAATAATTGGATTTAAATAGGATTTAAATTGGTTGATTGCTGGCGTAGGGGTGGCGTGGGTATGATGTCAGAGGGATACGTAGAAGGGGAATAAAATCTATATCTAGGGTTGTAAGTTGGGAGATGAAGAGAGAGAGAGAGAGAGAGAGTAGAGTGGGGTGGCAAACAGACATCATTTCTTTTTGTCTCTGTTTATAGGTTGTCATAATTCCACTCAGATTACGTCCCCCTATTTTATATTTTCATCGACTTTTCTTTCTTGCTTTTCCTCTCAAAAAGCCAAAACAAAGGGGAAAATAATTATATGGGAGCCATTTTGGCCTGGCCTTGGACACAATTCTCCGTACAAAAAAAATTCTTTTTTTTTTTTGTTGCTTTTTGTATGGCAAATTCTCACCTCTTTTGCCAAAGTTTAATTACCATATACAGTTTTTGGGCTCCAGTGGTGGGTAATGGCATGTTATGATGACTTGTGTTGTGGCAAAAGAACATACAAGTTATTAAAACTGACGGAGGAAAGCTTTACTTTAAGAAACAAAAAAAATATTATGTTAGCCTTTTAGTGACCTTAAATTCAAAATTTAAAATGGAAGAGGCCTCGACAATTAGTTAATTCGTTCTTACTTAAGTTTTGGGAATGCTTACATAAGTGCTCGTAAGTTATATCTATGTATTCTTTGAGAATTGTAATTCTTAATTTTCACCTAATTCTCTATGAAAAAAGAGTAGGCTACTTGGTTAGTTGAACGACCATGCCCTTAGAAAATGCTCACCTAATCCTTTTGACCATTATCCTCATAATTTGTATCCAATACCTCTTGCAATAATATTTTATCGCTATTTTCTCAACCAAAGAAAAGTCCTAATTATGAATGCTATTTGTCCTCTCAATTGCACTCTTGCACTTTTTTTTGTGTGCTTTTATTTTTAATAATTTTCGATCATGAGATTTGAACTAGTTAGTTTCTCCAACAAGGTGGGCATTAAATGCTACTAGACCAAATACTTATTAGTAAAAGTGCAAAAATATTGTTAAGCTTGAGCATGGTTTCTCATTTTTATTGGTTTAGGTTTAAATTAAAAAAAAATAATGTTATTAGTAAAAGTGCAAAAATATTGTTAAGCTTGAGCATGGTTTCTCATTTTTATTGGTTTAGGTTTAAATTAAAAAAAAAATTAAAAAAAATTAATACACGCAAAATTCTAAATTACAGGATGAAATATTTGGACCTAATTAAAAAAATGGATTTATTGAAAATCCACGTGTATTTATGGTATTTTGGTGATGGATTTGTAACAATAACCCAAATACCATAAATATACGTGGAGTTTCTAGCATCAAACTGTAGAGCACTTTATTTCATACCATGACATGGGGTCGAATCTTGCCCTCCCCTGAATTTACCAAAAAATAAATTCTTATATACAATTTTGCATGATATGTAAATGGAATAAAATGTAGGCTAAGAAGAAAAAAAAAATACAATAAAATAAAGCTAATTTGAAGATATACCGATACCTTCTGGAAGTAGGACCGAAGGGCTAATTTTGTGGTCCATTGAACTTCACAATTGCCGTCAAATTCTAATCATTACCTTATCTAGACATCTCCCTAATTTTTTATTTTATTCTCCCATATTTGTAATTTCTTAAATTCGTGCTAAATTATAAAATAAAATAAAATAAGCTTGCCACTAATACTAATTTTCCTTAATTAGTGAAAAGAAAAAAGAATAAAAGTAATGAGCACAACTATTTTTATGAAGACGTGCATAATTTAGTGATAAGGTTGCCCGTCCCTCCCTGTTAGAGTAAACTGTCAAAATCCCCTCTTAATTTATAGCTAAATTTTTCTTTATTTGTCCCATAACCTTTTTTTCTTAGAAGAATTGTTTCTTCGACTATTAACATTAGTCAATCTCTCCCCTACCCTTAATTTTCCTCACATTCCATCCAATTTGCCACTCATTTTGATTTCGTATAATAACTCGTCCCAAATTTTCTTTTAATTTTTCAAAAAATTTAGCATAAATTGACAGTTTTAAACCTAAAACCTAAAATTTTGAGCCACTTTTGTTTGGGACAAGTTTTGATAATTTTCTTAGCACCATGAGGTTGGGCTAAGTTTCACGAGCGCGTAGAAGCAAACGACGTGTAATTCAAAGTTGTAATAGAGAAGTTAGAAGGGTTAGAACACCAAGGGGATTTGAACTCGAAAGCTGCCGGTATCGCTCCATTGCCACCGTCCCTTTCGAATGATTTTCTAGCCACCACTGTCGGTGACACTTATTTAGTTTTGTTCCTCTCCTTGTGGGGAACATTTCCCCTGTTTACCTTTAAAATTTACGTCATATGTCACTCACGTGATTAAAATTAACGAAAACTATGACAGAAGGACTCAATTGGCATGACTGAGGTTTTTTTTTTTTTTTTTTTTTTCGCCAGAAACGTACTTCACTTTAAAGTTAAGCAGTTTAAGGTGTTTGGTAAAAATAAAGTATGTCGATTATTTTAAAAGCAGTGGTCTTTTGATAGCAACTTTTAAAAGCATGCTCTGGGTTGCTTTTCAAAGTTGCTTTCAAAAGAAGTAGAGATAAGCCTTTAATGAATTTTTAAAATTCCCAAAATACCATCATTAATTTTTTTAAATGATACCACCTCCACCTCCACAACCGCCATCCCCACCACCACCACTACCACAACCACCTCTTTCACCACTATCTTCACATTCATCTCTTTCACCACCTCCACTACCACAACATAATTAGCGCATAACACTTTCAACATCATATTTATTTGAGTTATTATTTACAGTTACAACAGTTTTATATTAAAATTGACCAAACGGTTTTGACACCTTTTTTTTTTTATACTTACAGCACTTTAAAAGAATTATTTACCAAACATGGTGCTGCTTTACTTTACAGCTAATTATTTTCTGCTTTACTTTACAGCTAATTATTTTCAAAGCACAATAAAATCAATTTTTTAAAAAATTGACAGCAATCCCAAAACTGGCCCTGAGAGAGTTGGATGACCAAATTTACTATATATAAAAAATTTCGAGTGCCGAATTGAAACTTAGGTATAAATTCATGAACCATTGCTGTCAAAAACCCAAGATGTACGTTAGAGTTTTGGGCTTAGTCGAGTTCTTCTAGTCAAGTCTCTTTATCCATGTGGCTTTCTATCTAGTTGCCATGTGTACGGTTGTTTTTAATTGAAAATTTCTTTCTATCAGACAAAAATACCATTTGAATGATGCTACTCTTACCACATTTGTATACCACATTCCCATATCACCTGATGTGATAGATGAGGTGAACATCCACATGAATTAAAATTAATTTAACGTTTTCTTTTCTTTTCTTTTATGATTTATTGACACTTTTGAATTGATGTGGTTATCCATTTCATATGCCATATGAGGTGATATGAGAATATGATATATAAATGTGATAAGAGTAGCATTACTCACACCATTTAGTCTCACAAATGTGACGTGAAGCTGATGTTGCTATAGAGGATCTTACATGAACAACACCCCCACCATATATACTTTTATTTTTATTTTTATGTGCTTGGGTCTCTTTCTTCTTTTAGAAATTTGAAAAATAGAAAAAAAAGAAAGGGAAGAAAGTTAAAGAGGAAAGTATGGTGTATGGTTATGTATGAAAGGATAAAAGGGTAGGTAGGTCCATAACCTAGATGTATGGAGAGAGCATATGAGGAAAGCAGCTTTACACATTGAAGCTGAACTACTTCTCTCCACGCCCTGCCTGCCTGCCTGCCTGCCTGGCCCTCTCTCTCACTCACCCAACTGAGATCAGGTGAAAGAAAGAAAAGAAAAGAAACAAGCACATGGGACTAACTTACGTACAGTACTGAATATATACAGTCCAATAATAACTTCAATGGTCCACTGGGTAAAATTATTTACTTCAAATTTAACAGGAATATTTCAAAAGGAGTGTAAGTGGTGAAAAGGGGTGTTGGAAAATCAACTCCCTTATTTTATACAAGTGATATTAGAGGTGGAGAAATTGAATTTAGAACTTCGAGTTCAGAAATAAATGCTTTTAATCACTTGAGTTACAAACCGGGATTAAAGTTATTTACAACACTTTCCAATCACTACTTGGATATGATCACAGGGATTGTGAAATTTCCTCCCCCACTCCCCCGCTCCTTCTCTCTATCTTCCTGTTGGGAAAACTTTTGGATGTCTATTTCACTGGCAAAAAAGAGACAAAGAGACATAGCCAAACTCCTAAATCAAGTTAATCATTCCAAGATCCATGTGTACAATCCAAAGTTTCTATTTTCATGCAATGGGCAGTTCTCAATCTCAAATCTTATATTTTGGGTTATGAAAAATATATATTTTTTCATTAGAAAATTCATGATGGTTATTTCGGAATGCCAATAGCAGTCCCTTTCATTTAATATGGTCGTGAACGTGTTGTTGAGGGTTTCTGTCATTGGAGGGTGAAAGCTTTGCAATGCTTACAAGGTCTTGAATTTCTCCATTCATTGACAATTGATTTTTGAGTTAGATGCTCATATTCTTATATGATATTAGAGCATGCTATATCCATGTGTCAGGCCTAATGGTCACATCCTCTCACGTTACATAATAAGAATTTTCCACGTGTAACGTGCTAGTTGCAAAAGACGCCATATGTGAGAGGACCTCCCACTCATTGACATTTAGTTTTGAGTTGGATGCATAACTTGAGCAAAATAATACTCTCCATTGTTATTACCCAATTAGGATCTAACTAGTGAATTAGAAAACACATCATCTAATTATCAAGAAGCCTCACAAATCATGATTACATTTTAATATTTTATTAGAGCTTTGTCGCAGTTTGAGACTAGTTGCAAAAGACGCCATACGTGAGGGGCCCCTCCCCCATTAGCAATTAACCCGAATTGGTTATTGTAGGGCTTTCCCATTTATCCTCCATTTGTGATATCGCCACTCCTTGATGTTTTGTGACGCATATAACAAAACATTTTTGTGTTAAATATGTATTCTTGACAACTTTGGAGAACTTATAAATTTTGTTTTTTCTATAAGTTGATGAAGTTCTTCTTGAATTAATTTTATATTTTCTATATGTCTGGTTAATTGCTTGGCTTTCAAGTTTGGTAAAGTTCTTCTTGAATATTGTGATTTGAATGAGCTTTGTTGTTGCAAGTCAGCAAAATAACGGAGTTTTTGACGGAACCTAACGGCAGGGACCATTTGTGATCACACACTATGTTGCACGGACACGGGTACGGGGACACGGGAACGCGACACAGCGACACGGAAAATCTCAAAAAATTAGGACACGGGTACGGCTAGGACACAGCAATTAAAATAATAATTTATTCTCAATACTTCAATGTCACATAATTCCATAAAATAAAACAAATAACTCATGTTCATCATCCATACATAATAATTAATACACCACAAAAATAAAACATAAATAATCTAACTCTCAATCTTCTTCAAGCATTTATATCTTCATTGTTGTTGTTATTAGAAAACAACACGCCCTCTAATTCCGGTTCATCAAGTGATTCACATTCATCTTCCCCTAAAAAAAATTCAGCATGGTTCACATTCATTATGTCTAATACCCAATTAATAAACCAAATTCAAATGTACTCAACAACTAAGTAACAAGACTTTTATTAAAAATTAAAAAATAAATACATATACAATCATACAAAGATACCCACACAAAAAACACATCAAAATAGAGAAACAAAATAAAAAAGTTGTAAAGCCTAACTCGAGTTTGGCCACGATTTCATTTTATTATTTGTTGTGTTTCTATTTAAAAAAAACAAAAGAAAGAATTGTCACCTCACCACCAAGTCCAACTCTTCTACTGCTGTG
>NW_018923053.1:8320-28231 GCF_002207925.1 Prunus avium | reverse complement strand
GGGCGTGTCGCCGTGTCGGCGTGTCCGACACTCCGACACTCCCCGTGCAACATAGATCACACATAATAACGTTGAGGACCACAAATGATAAAAAAAAAAAAAAAAAAAAAAAAAATTGAGGATGCAATCTGATAGTTTCGTATACCTTAGGGACGTTTTGTGATATTAATTTTTTTTTTTATTAAAATAAAGAGCGATATGCAAAGACCCACTAATGTAGTGGATTGGAGAAAATGCTCCCCTCAGAAAAGGTCCTGGGTTCGAATCCTAGCATCCGTGTAATGTGTGTGAGTTTAGTATGTTATAGCCCCTCTTAATTGAAAAGGTCCTCAAAAAAGAAAAAAAAGAGCAATATTATTTTATTCATATAAGAAAAAACAAGTACAAAGCCACTATAATGCCAAATATGTATAAATCTTCTCCAATGACCGAACACAACAACAAGTTGAATTGATATGGAGAGAATCACTCACAACCCAACAAGTGATTAAAATCCCAAATTCAGCAACCAAAAGCATGTCTCTTACAATAGAAATCCACTGCAAAATGACAGAAATGATAGATTCATAGCGAAAGCTTAAAAGAGAAAATACAGCACAACATACTCCTAAAAGAGTTCTTGAAAATTATTAGATGAAAACACTAAGAAGCAGAATCTCCTTTTCACATCCTATCGGGCAACCCGAAGAGAGAGCCATAGCGCCATACCAACTAAACCCATAGCATCGTACCGGCTAAACCAGAATCCGACCCAACCATATCTTCTTCTTGTTGCAGCTTCAAACCCATGTTCAAGGCTGACAATTGGAGCCAAATACTTGTGTACGTGGGCCAAAAGACGGCAACTGTCATGATGACAACAACATTTCACCATGGCTACTTCCACACCACAAAACAAAAATAACAAATAAAAATAAGGGGGAAAAGAGGTGGAATGACCGGAGAGGAGAGGAGAGGAGAGGAGAGGAGAGGGGAGGAGGAAAGGAGGAAGGGCGCCAATCCCCAATGGGGTGGCGGCTAGGGTTTCTTTCCTTAGGGTTTCTCAGGGAGGTTTTTTTTTCTTAGGAGAGGACTATGAATTGGTTACAATGTAATTGTTTTTGCAAGTTTTATATATAAAAAGTTGTGAGCATAAAAATTACTGTCGGAATGAGCTCTCAAATATAAAATCATGTAATATAGTAATTTTTGCAAGGGACATAAAATTATAGGAAATTCAAATAATTTTATACGCATAATGAAGGTAATATTGTGGGAATTGTGTTGTGTAGAGATTTCTAAAAACTCTACAACCAAACTTTGAGAGTATAAATCACCTAGCATGCCATATCTAATATGAAATCAAAGTAAGAGTGGAAGCATTAAATAAACTAGGGATTCATGCAAGTCTCATTTGGTCCCAATCTTTATAAGCCTATGAAAGTGTGCACCAAAGACTCTCTAAATCCTGTTTGAGAGAAAGATAAGATGTTCATACTCTTGGAGCGAATCTTGAAACCAAGAATGGTGTTCAAGGAGAGGGAGTGGTCCCTTTGTTGTTGGCTCTCTCTTTGATGTTGATTCTCCACCTTGTAGCTCTCCAAATAAGTACAAAAATATGTACCTCCCCAAAGATCTTCACCAAGGATTGAATGGGATGAGAGAATGAGTAGACAACAAGTGAAGATTGGTGCTAGCACCTTGATGTGATAGATTCAAGGGGTTATGGAGAGAGAGCTTGATGTTTTCTCTCTTCCAATTTCACAAACTTGAAAAACTCTAGGATGATAGGATTCCATAGCTACACACTTATAGGATAAAAAATGTCACAAGAGTGACAAAAATGCCCCCAAGCCCTAGTGTAGCCACACCCCATTTTTGTGTGTCATCTTTTGCTATCTTTTTTTCTTTTCCCAAATCATCTTTTGCTATCTTGGTCCAACACATTAATCCTATAATGTGTCACATATGTGCCTAAGTCCATATGGTCAAATCCCTTTTAAATTTCCAAGTCATATGGGACCTTTAATTAAAGTTTCATAACTTTAATTAAATAATTAAATTAATCTAATCAATTTAATTACTCTAGTAACTTAACTAATTTAATCACTCACTTGTCTAAAGAGTGTTGGTCCCGGTCATCCTTAGTTGATCATGTCAAGTGTCAGGTTAACCGTTTGACCTTTGACATTTGACTTTCACATTGACTTTGACCAAGTCACAAAATCATTCATTCTCTTCATAATTTCCCAATCGATTCCTTTTCGGTGTGCGATCTTATAGGTTCTAATTAGCGAGGCAATGAGTATGAATGATTCATTGTGAATCAAGTGTGAATTGTATCCCTCCATACAATTCTCCCTATTGGCGAAGGCTAATTATAATTAGTCCTTACAGGGCTTCCACAAGCCATGAGTGATATCTAACAGTATGTCATGGCTACCCAAGCTAAAAAGAATTTATTTAGAGAACCTAGTCAGTTTCTGATTACAATGCAATTCGATCATTCTCTAATTAAATACTCTATGTCATATTATCAGGATATGGTAAACTTGTTTCAAAATCCCTAATATGACATCTCTTGATTATATAATTCAATTTGATGAAATTACAAAAGTTCTTGTTTCAATTTCCATCCAATACTTTGGCCAAAGATTCACAAATTATATCTTTAGAATATTCTCTCTTCTTACTAAGAGCAGAGATTCCTTGTTGTACATTCACCTATTGCTGCGTACACGTTGAGAATCCTGAGGAACACCTTTAAGTAACATCATTTTGATATGACCATATAGTGCTCTCAAAGATAAACAACATATACACAAGACAACTGTGATGTCTCAGGTCTAAGGATTAATTTGCATTATCACAACTTAGAATTCTTTATTTGATACTTGTGAGTAAGACTTCCATACAAGAATTCTAGAGTTCATCGCATTCAGTGGACTCCATCTTCTATAGAGCACCTACACATCTGTCTCAGTGTCTCTACACGAATGACTTGAGACTAGTCATCCTCCCAATTGAGCAGACATAATGTGTACCAGTCTTTGTGGGTCACCATTGTCCAATTGGTGATCCTATGACCAGGAACATTTGAGGATACGATATTTATATGTATGGAAAGGTCTCGTGCATCTATTCTTTAGACCACTTTCCATTTATATCTTAATCCATGGACTTGTTACTTTGTGTACGTTATGTATCTAAAGCAACGTTCTTGCCCTTTTACTATTATATATTATTTCCTTAGAATTATCCATTTTATATTGGCTTCTAGGGCATATATCTAACACATGCATAAGAGAATTGAAAATTCTAACAAAATTTGATCTTCAATATTATACAAACCGAACATTGGAACGAGAAAGTTGTTTCTTGATTATCATTTTTTAATCATTTCCAATGCTAGAATGTGAATAATTGATTAGTAAGCACTTTCAAATGGGAATGAGATGTTATATTCTTATTTAGATATGTACAATAGAAGCTATGTTATATTTTGATGAGTCATTGACTTATTGAGGTTTAATAAGAGTTTAAATGTGGTTATACCTTGTGGCTCAGAATCTTGTGAATTAAGGAAAGTTTTGTAGCCAACTAAAGGGGTCCTAATAATTTCTTTTTGCGTGAACTGTTGCTTGATGAGCCTAGAGTGTTAGTCAAGTTAGGCCTCGGTGCTTAGTAGAGACGACTTAACTTAGCTCTATGTATGCTTAAGACCCTACTATCATCATATATGGTCTCTAACCCTAATCTCATCATAAAGAGAGAACTGAAACCGTTTATGAGAGATAGCAGAAGTCTTAAGTCGTCCATGCCTTGTTGCTTGTATTGCCGCTGCCTTTGAATGAATTCCGAAGTTGTGTATTCAAGAAATTTGGCATCATGTACAATGGGGGACCCAATAGGCTAAATGTTATTTTTTACAGGAGATATATTATAAGCCTTTTTTTTTTTCTCTCTTGAAACAAAAATGCAAATAAATTTTTTTAAATCAAACAAGGCCTCATTACGAGCAAATATAACACAAAGAAGTACAAAATATAAATAAATTTCAAATCAAACACATTATTCAACTACTTGAGATCCGAGTTTAGTAAGTTCCTCAAGAATTGAAGTATCAACATCAGATGCAGAAGGTGTATACTTGTTATCGTTACCACTTTTTTTGAAGAATGAATAAATAGCTTTTCCTTTCTTTATCGGTCTATTATTATCATGTGACATTATATCCTAAAAACATATACTAGACACCGAAAATCATATATTCTAATCAATAATTCAAGTTGCAAAAATAAAACATATATACAAATCCCCAAAAATCATATATGCCAATTAATAATTCAAGTTGCAAAAAAATTAAACATATATAACAGTTCCCAAAAAATATCACCCAAACCTTAGCATAATTCTTAACGGAACCTCACACCATGGACTACTTATGAGCACAAACGTTAACCTTAATGACCTAAAAAACCATAAAGGATGCAACTTGATAATTTCTTCAACTTCATGAATGTTTTCTGATAAAAACCCAAAAAAAAAAAAAAATTTGATGTGCTAATGGTTGTGTGGGCTTGTAGCATAGTACATAGTTGAAATGGGCCTTTTTATTTTGTCTTTGGGTAATGGGCTAGAAGTAAATTTAAATTTAGTGGGTTTTGCTGGGCCTTGAGATTATTATAGATTGGCAAAGCCTTCCATGATCCATCTAAATAAAAGCAAAAGGATAGGCTCATCCGCAGCATAATCGAGATGCACACGCGCACACAAAAACAAAACCCATTTTAAAATAAGAAATAAGGAGGTGTTTTTTGTACTTTTCCCACTTTCCAACACCCTCATCCTTTTCTTTTCTTTTCTTCCACCTTCCTCCAGTTAATGAGTTGAGTGAGTTCTCTACATACATGAAACACCCCAACCAGAACTCTCTCAATTACTCTCTCATCAATCATCTCTCTCTTCTCCACAAAATCAAAACCGTCCATGAAGGTACCACGATCTGGGAAACCCCTCAATTTTATGTCTTTTCTACTTATCTAATATGTATCATCACAATTACCATCATCATCATCTTCATTTGATGATCTGCATGCATTGTTAATTGATTGTGGTTGTAAAGTTTGCTATTTGATTTGCTATTAGGGTTTCGTTTCTTTTGGTCTTATGTTTATGAGGTTTGACTTTTTAGGGTTTCTGTGTTTGCTAGACCCCAATCATGGAAGAGTTTGAGGTGAACTACATACTTAGCCAATGTAATAACCCTATCCTAAATTAATATTTAATTATTAATTTATTCAAGTAAAAGACAATTTTACCCCGGGAATATATTAATGGTTTAAAAGTTGACTTTTTGTTCAGAAAGGAATTTGAGGATTTCAGTTGTACCATTGCGTAGAGCACGTCAAGATGAGTTCGCAGACACGTAGCGGGCTCAAATCGGAGTTATAACGAAGAAGTTATAATCTACGGAAGATCAGTGACATAACCATAAATATTTCGAAGTTCAGCTTTTAAAAACATAGATTTTCTTCTTCCTCGCGACCTCCACGAGTAGCCAACTTCATACATTGATTTCTCCTCCATCCAGCCACCAATTCTGACGCCACAACTTGCAAAATCTTCATCTCTCTCCCCTCTTCACACCCATACAATTTCTAGCTTTGATTCCAAGCGAATAAACCCTAAAATCGAGCCAAAGTTGAGCCCTAAAACCGGCCACCACCGATCGTGCTATCACACCCAAACCACTCACCTACCTTCCTTTTGTAATTTCCCTCAAAGACCCAACCCAATTTTAAGTAGAATTGAAGAATCCAAACCAAAAACTTTTTAGGTTTTTAAAGAGAGGAAATCGTTTGTTCGAGGGCTTTAACGGTGGAATTGATCTTTGAGTCAAGGTATAAAGTTACTACTCTTGATGTGCTTGATCTGTAGGTATGATTATTGGCCGGTGGTTTGGAGTTTTCTGATCGCCGAAAAATTGCTCTACATACCCGTCGGAGGTGGTGGCGCGTGGCGGTGCTTCGGTGGGGTGTCTGTCAAGCCCCAATTCGAAAATAGGGATTATCTCCGAATTAAGGCATGAATTATACCATATTTTTAGAAACAAGCTTCTATAACTATGATATGATAGAAGAAGAGCCAATAATATTACAAACTTATTTAATAAATACAAAATCAGAGTCGCGGTAGCAATATTCCAATAATTTATTCCTTAATAATTTTACAAACAGTAATTAATAACACTGATCTAGTCCTTTGGTGAAACTTCTCATTCCTCAGGATTTGCATTGGAACCTGCATCATCTATTAGGGTGTGAGCATTTTAATGCCCAATAAAGTACTATAACATCCCCCCCTCAAAGCCAATTATCACCTCTAATCAAAGTGACATGCATTAAATAGTTACCAGATAAATGTGCTATGCATATGCGATGATGTCATGAACTCACTCCCTTCTAAACCCACTAATTCATACTTTAAGGCATCAAGCCTGCATGTCTCATACCATGCATTTTACCATTGTGGCTCCGAATACCATAAACTATGAATTAATGCCCATTTGTCCCTTACCCCATGTTCATTTTGTTTACGAATTTCTCAACTTTCACTTTTCATTAGAGGCCCAGCTCCCATCACCTCAATATATTCAAGCTCTGCTCCCCTCACCTGAATATATTCAACATTTTTTACTCATATATATCTAAAGTCTTCCACCCCTTAGATATACCATAAACTACACACAAACCTAACACAATTGTATTTATGATCCATATGTAATGCAGCTCAAACATTCATTAATCTTTGCGGAATGATAATAATTCAAATGAAATCATAATATTTCAAATTTAATCACATGGATAGTAATATTGATCCTGTTGAGGCCCAAAAAATTTAAGACTGGGCCCAAATATATTTCTAGCCCATTTACTTGGTAAACTAACTTGTTGTCCTAGAGGGCCCATACAATTAGAACAAGGAGCTGCAAAAGCCCCAGCACGTTGTTGGAGAACAAAAGCCACAAAGGGAGCCAGGAGGTACACGTACGCAGAGCTCCTGGGAGGCTCCAGGACGTGGGAGGGGGAACAAATTTCAAGCGAAAACATGCAAAGGACGAAGGGGTATTGTTGGGCAGATTGCTAGGAGAGGAGTCACCCTTCAAACCAGCGTGCATACCCGTTTCTTTCCCCCATCAGATCTAGCCATGGAAGAAGGAAAGAAAGAAAGAAAGGAGATGGCTGGGAATAGGAGTTCACCACTGAGGTAGCTGCGGGAAAAGCATTGAGCTCCCAAAAATCTCTGGTTTTGTGCAATTGGGCAGAGAAGATTTCAACAAAATAAGATGAGTCAAAGGGAGAGAGAGGAGAAAGGAAGGGAAAAGCTTGGCCAAATTGGATAGAAACCATTAGGGTTTCTTGGAAAAGAGGAGCTTCCAGCAACTATAAAAGGGGGTGTCTCCTACCCATTGAGGACAACTCATCGAAGGCAAGCAAACACACATCCAGAGAGCAAGCTTCCCTCTCATCTTCAAAACCTAGAAATTTTGTGCACTATTCATCTTCCCCATTTTCCCTCCTGGCATAACTGTTCCATTACTTGACAGAACCTTTGTCGAGTTGCCGGAAAATCACTAAAGCCACCCATTGCCCTCACCTTGTCTCCTTCTCCTTTTTTTCAACCAAACCCTCGTTAGATCCTCTCTTCCCTTGCCTTAAAAAATCTGTTTCTCAGAGGAAATCGTAGCTCTTTCTCTCTCTCATGCTAAACTCATGACTACTTTGCTTCCATGCCACAAGCTTCTCATGCCAAGCTAAGAATCTACATGTAAGCAGCCATTGTTATGGTTGGTGAAGGTAACCAGGGTGTTTCCTAAGGCTTCAATATCCTTTTGAAGCATTCTTGGGGTCTGATATTTGAACTTAGACACAGGGGGCAGTTTCATCCATTTTGCTCTTTACGGCAGCCTAGCCCGTCAGTAGTTGCAGGAACAAAAAAAAGCCCCTACATAAATTGACGACTCTGATGGGGATTAGGCCGTTATCTTCACCAATGCCTCCAAGGAAGAAGGGCAGAAGCAATAAACCAGAGAAAATAAAAAGATAAGAACATTTCCTCTTACCTTTTTTCCTTTATTCGGTATCCACTTTACAAAACAAGCATAATAAGAGTTACTGACATGTGCCTTTTGCTTGTGTCTTAGATCTCCATTCTCAAGAAAAACCAGATGTTGTATGAGGGCTGGGGGCTTAGGCAAATCCATCATTCATGCCATTGAGCGAACTACACATGCAAACTTCAAAATACTTGGGGCTCCATGTCAAGCATATATATTAAAGGAGCCAAAATGCAAATCCAAATGACTTGGGGGCTTCCTGCCAACTAAAAAAAAAGTCAAGCTCAAGCACAAGCACTTGAAAGTTTCTCATGCTAAACCAAGCTATACCTCGGTTCCAAGAGCTGTGTGAACATTATTCACATTCTCATAGCAAGTCCAAGCTATATCATTCCAAGCCAAGTTACATTCTTCTAGCTCATACTCTACAAGCAGAGAATTTTTGGCACTTGCCTTATTTCAAACCTTCTCAGCCCCTACCCTATTTCAAACACCTTGCTTGTGTATTTGCTCCTTAACCTCCAAAGCTCAGTTTATCCTTGCAACAATTCAACAGACTCATTACATATGTGAAAGAAAACTCAAAGTAGCCTCAACAACTAGCTTGTTCTCTGTCTCACCCAAAGTCTCTCTAGTTAAGCAATTCAAATCTTCCATAAGCCTTCACATTGCAAGTCAAGATGAAAGTAACCAAAACTCACCTTTATTCTATCAAGTTCCTAGCAAATCAGTAAGAAGATGACATCTCTCATGCTTTGGAGCCTCTAAATCAAGCTTGAAAAAGAAACAAGAGAATACGTTGTCCAAAATCAGGTGTCGGAAAGGAACTCGTAAACAAAAGGGGGCGCCAAAAGCATAATCGCGATTGAAGCACAGTTTTGTCCAAGACAAGTTGCACGCAACCAAAACTCACCTTCATGTTATCAAACTCCATGCAAATGAGACTTCTCATGCTTTGGAGCCTCTTAATCCTGTTTGTGCCTAATAAATCTCGTCCAAGGAAGTTAACCGAAGGGGTCTGGCCGAAGGACCAACAACTCGGCCCTAGCATCTATCGACGGTCAAGGCATCATTCGCTTCCTTTGTTTAAAGACAAGTGAGTTTGTAAATCAATGCCACAACAGCCTCGGTAAAATTGGCCGAGGACAGACTCCCCAGATACACGGCCAAAGTGGGAAAACCAAGTGGCATCAAGGTCCCACGCCCCATTTAATGAAGTAACGCCTCTGACTACTACAGCAAAACCCACTAGCCGCAAAAGAACATTTAATGCACGAGGGAAGAAGGGAAGTGACTGAAGTCAGGATTTGGTGAAGGAAATCAGGGTGGTTAGGCGCAAACATTCTTACAAAAAGTTCTTACAGCTTGAGAGCTTAGGTCGCCAACCGTCAGACCAGAGCATTAAATGCGTCCCCACTGCCAAAGGTGCAGAACCCACGATCAGGGCGGCGACCGAGATTCACCGGGATTTATGGGGTCACATCACCATGCTTCACGATCCCAAATACCGATTTGACTACCCACTTGCTCTGATTAGGCCCATCATTCAGATTTTCAGCCTCGATTACCCCTCCAGAGCCCCTCCTATAAATACCAAGCTCGAACTACATTCGAAGGGTTCAGACACCAAACCAAAAGCCTCCTACGGAGCAAATTATATTTTCCTATTATTTATCTTCCTGTCCTTTATCTTCTTGTAATGCACTTTCAATACATTTGCTTGCTTTCCTAGGAGTAGTGATAGTTTGTAAGGAAAATCCGTTCATCAATATATCATACAACCCTTGATTTTCAAGGCGCCGGAGCACCATCTTTGTTACTTTCTCATTCACCGCATATATCATATGATCGTCGCCACCCAGCGGCGCGCCGGAGCACCACCTAGAATCCACCAGAAACACCACCACTAAACGGCCTTGTAGCTCAGGCCGTGAACCTGGCGGCCGAGATCAGTTCCTCTCTCGGCCACAATCGTTTGATTAGAAGTCAAACTCAAATAGGCACACCAATTAACCATTTGTCCAAACACATCACCCTCAAATTCACGGTAGACCGTGCTGGCACGCCTGTGCACAACTGCACAACACCAAAAGAAGGACGCCACGTGTCGACGCAGATCCCCTCGGCCCGGAGCACCAGGCCGTGAGATTTGCGAGCCCAACAAATTCTGCCTGAAAATGATACATTAGCTAAGAATTAGACGCTGGAGAGAGATGCTTGTTTTATGAAGGTGAATGCTTCAACACTTGCATGCTTTCATTTTCTTTGAAGAAACTCCTGCAAAGTAGAAGATGATGCATGAGCGGCAAGCAAACTTATCAATCAAGGATTTGAAAAAATTTACATGGCATAATACCAATCCACATGCCAAGCAATCACATTTCATTCAAGTATTCCAAGCAATTCGGGATTTCAAGCAAATTGAAGAACTCATGCTCTTACGACAATACCAACATCACGCTTTCACGACAATATTGCTCAAGAACATGCTCTAGCAATACCCAGATCAGCACTCAATGCCAAGAGAAAGGACATGCCAAATTCTCAAGCAAAAGCAACATGCCAAGCAAAACTTATACACAAGCTTTCCAACCATTCTAGATGCTGGGAGGCTTCAGCACGTGAGAGGGGGAACAAATTTCAAGCGAAAACATGCGAAGGACCAAGGGGTATTGTTGCGCAGATTGCTAGGAGAGGAGTCACCCTTCAAACCAGCGTGCATACCCGTTTCTTTCTCCCATCAGATCTGGCCATGGAAGAAGGAAAGAAAGAAAGAAAGGAGATGGCGTGCACTATTCATCCTTCTTCCCCATTTTCCCTTCTAGCAGAACTGTTCCAGTACTTGACAGAACCTTTGTTGAGCTGCCGGAAAATCACTTCAGCCACCCATTGCCCTCACCTTGTCTCCTTCTCCCTCTATTCAGCCAAACGCTCGTTAGATCCTCTCTTCCTTTGCCTTAAAAACTCTGTTTCTCAAAGGAAATCACAGCTCTTTCTCTCTCTCATGCTAAACTCATGACTACTTGGCTTCCATGCCACACGTTTCTCATGCCAAGCTATGAATATACATGTAAGCAGCCATTGTTTTGGTTGGTGAAGGTAACCAGGGTGTTTCCTAAGGCTTCAATATCCTTTCGAAGCATTCCTGGGGTTTGATCTTTGAACTCAGACACAGGGGGCAGTTTCATCCATTTTGCTTTTTACGGCAGCCCAGCCCGTCAGTAGCTGCAGGAACTTAAAAAAGCCCCTACACATCCAACATCACATAATACTCAATAAATATTCATAAAACAAAACAATAGTATTAACCTAACAATATCCACCAAGCAAAACCACAAGATATTCCTATTTAGTACTATATATAAGCACCAAGATTAAAAATGATATAGTCTAATCATTAGGGAAAAAGTTAGAGACGCTACCTCGTGTCCAAGAAGCTAAAATGACGAAATTACCCTTCGGAGGTTGCCGGGTTCTCTCCCATTCCTAGATTTGAAAAATAAATAGCATAAATGATGTTATAAATTTTTATAAAAAAACTTTTTCTCTTAACATAGAGAGTGCACTCCACTCTCTAAGCTAAAACCCTCGAAACGACCCGAAACCTATACCATTGGACTCGGATTGAGAAATCGAGTCAATTGGACTAAAAATGTGGCGTCGGAGGCTGCCAGAACAGCCGCCACGTGCCGCCGCTTGCTAGAGCCGCGAGTGGGCTTGTTCCGGTTACTGTTCATCGTCTTAAAAAAAAAAAAATCCTGCAACTTCCCCTGTTTTCCAGATTTAATCCTCGATTTTGAGAGGAATTTTGACTGATGAAACGTTAACAAAAATGGGCAAACTTGTAGTGGTTTTGAAGCTTAATATCTCTAGTTTCTAACCCAACAAACCATACTAAAAACGGAGCTAAAACAAAGGACAAAACCAGCTCCAAATTTGGGCTCGTGGCTAGTTTTCTGCAGAAAACAGATTGTTTTCCAAACTTTGCACATGTGTTTGACCTATCAAGACTCAACCAAATTCTACGAAACCAATTTTTTTTTGTTCCTTGCCATGTCTAGTTTAAAACTCAACAATTGACTTCCTCAAACACTCAAAGTATCGGGAGAAAGAGAGAGCCAAATTGAGGCTCGCGGGCTGAAAATTTCCAGAAAATGACATTTTCCAGATTTGGTTCAAGGTTGTTTTCAACCATTCTAACACCCCCAGGTTGTTCCTAAGGCTTCCAAAACACTTCTCAACTTCATACCTATCAATCGAACTCATCAAAAACTCAAAATGGAACCCAAATCAACAACACCCACACTTGAAAAATTGCTCTATCCACCCAACCCGAAAATAGAAATTCAATCTCTTCCAATTCAATTTTCCTAACACTCATATGACTCTAATTATTTTTTAAGAGATGAAAATCACACAACCACAAAGTTAAAATCAAAATTTTCGAAATTGACTCACCTTAGAGATTTTTTTCTTCTCTTCCTCCTATTTTCCCTTTTCTTCCTCACCCCAAATTCTATCTCCTTCATCCTATCTTATCTTAGTTTATGAAATTAATACTCTTAGCCTAGACTAGGTGATTCATCTACCATAGGTTTAGAACTCATCCAAATTTGAGATCAAAACCAGATTTTTTTGAAGAGATTGTATGAGGGAAGGGGAAAAGAATGAAGGGAAGAACAAAGGCTTGGCTTATACGTTGCTTCTATTTTTTTTTAATAAATTTATTTATAACTCATAATTAAGTTAAATAAATATATATTTTTTTTAATTTTTTTTTTCCCTAGATGTTACAGTGTCAAGGTTGGATTTTTGTCTTAGAATGATCCCATGTCGTCCCGAGCACGATGGTATGCTCAGATTTCAATTTGGTTACTGTTTGACTGTTAATCGAGTATCGCATCTTAGGCGTTATCCGGATTTGATATGATCGGACTGTTGGATCGAGTCCAATTTAAAATATGTTGATCTAGGCACCTCTAGGATCGTGTAGGAATTCGCGGATCCAGAATCAGAGTCTCGAATATTCCGATTCAATAATTCAACGTTTATATAAACGATAACCGTCCGATTGTGCGATCGTAAGCGATCCGACCGTTCGATTAGGACCAAACTTGCAGGGCATGTTTAGTAAAGTGTGTTGAACCTATAAGAACTCTCGGTTTGGTAATCGGAGGTCGTGGACCCCACGGGGCACAGGGTGGACCATTTTGGAAAATTAATCGCTTATTGAACCTCGGGTCTTTTCAGACCATTCCACCTATCAGAAATGTTGAAAATGGGCCTAGGAACCTTCTAAAGTTACGTACACGCACTTATGAGGCCGGGGGTCAGGGTTTTGATGAAATGATTGTGGTTGAACCATTTTATTAATTAAATGTTTTAATTGCTTAAATAGGTACTCTGGCTTTGGTGAACCTGCAGGAAGGACTCTCAAAGGGCCAGGCTAGGTCGGACGCTCATTGAGTGAACTTTTGTTTTATAAATGGATTTTATGCAATTAAAGTTTCATTAATTGATCTTGAATGAATTATTTATGACTATTACTTTCCAAGCATAAATATTTGAATTCAAATATTTTTTATTTATTAAATTATGTTTATATTTAAAATGTGAATGGCTTCGAAAGTAGGACAGGAAGTGATAACAAGATTAAAGGATTTATTAAGAAATAGAATTATAATTTTCTAGGAAAGGTTTTTATACCACCATAGGTACCCAAAATGTTGCTTTCAGATAATATGTTGGCTTAGGTTATAATAATGTCCACGGACATTCTAGTTGCCTTCAGTTGAGTCAGCGCGCATTTGACCGTTGCCCCACGGGTCTTAGGGATATTCGGACCTTGAGGAGTGAGGAATGCGGCTTAGGTTGACCAATTGTCCCCTGAGTCTTGCATTGGATGCGGCTCGGGTCGACTTTGTGTTACAGAGACCTGTGAGGATGTGTCGCATTATGTGACCCAAGGAATTGACGGTATAATGTGGGAATTAAATAGAAAATCATGGAATTAACGGATATATGATGAGTACACCTAGGTGGAAATGGATTATTACTTTACAATGCTTTCAAAAGGTTTTGATGATTCGATTGAATGTGTGATTAGTTACATGTATATAATTGAATTTTCAAATCGTTTTAACAGTGGGGTTAGTATGTTAATATTCTCTTTTCCAAAACTTTATTTTGTCCACTCACACTTTTAAATGTTTTGCGCCCCCAGGCAGTAGTTGTGTACCAGAGCACCACCACAGGGCGGTCATCACTCATCTCTCCTCTTTTTTCTCTATGTAGGCTATTCTGTTGTGATCTTGTTATTTCATTGTAAATTACTGAATTAGCTTGCTCTGAAATTGCCCTAGGATTTCTGTAAGGCCTGAGGCCATAAAGATTTGATGTTTGGTTGCATGAATTCTATTATTGTGCATGCTAACGGTTGTGGTTATTCAAATTGCTTGTTGTACATGTGAAAAAGTTTGGGAAACGAGCAATTTACAGGAGAGACTCTGTCGAATTTTAGCAGAAGTCAAACCCTAAGTTTCGTTAGAAGGGCAATTTGTTCAAGTGTGCTCGGCACCTGCCTGATGTCGGACACGCACAGGGTTCAACGCAGATTCCAAAGTGGAATTTGGGTCGGGTCCTGTCAGCTAATGTCACGCCCCAATTCGAAAATAGGGATTATCTTTGAATTAAGGCATGAATCATACCATAGTTATATAAACAAAGTTAGTTACACACACTAGAGTAATATTTCAACAATTTATTCCTTAATAATTTTACAAACAGTAACTAGCAACACTGATATAGTCCTTTGGTGGAACTTCTCCTTCCTTAAGATTTGCATTGAAACCTGCATCATCTATTAGGGTGTGAGCATTTTAATGCCCAGTAGAGTACTGTAACATCCCCCCTCAAAGCCAGCTGCCACCGCTAATCAAAGTGACATGCATTAAACAATTACAAGATAAATGTGTTATGCATATGCGATGATGTCATGAACCCACTCCATTCTAAACCCACTAATTCATATTTTAGGGCATCAAGTCTGCATGTCCCATACCATGTATTTTATCACTGTGGCTCCGAATACCCTAAAATATAAATTAGTGCCCATCCGTCCCTTACCCCATGTTTATTTTGTTTACGAATTTCTCAACTTTCACTTTTCATTAGAGGCCCTGCTTCTATCACCTCAATATATTCAAGCTCTGCTCCCGTCAACTGAATATATTCCACATTTTTTTTCCTGATATATCTAAAACCTTCTCCCACCCCTTAGATATACCTTAAACTACACACAGACCCAAGACAACTGTATTTATGATCCATATGTAATGCAGCTCAAACATTTATTAATCTTTGTGGAAAGATAATAATTCAAATAAAAATAATAACATTTTAAGTTTAATCACATGGATAGTAATATTCATCCAACATCATATAATATTCAATAAACAGTCATAAAACAATAACAATAATATTCACCTAACAATACCCACCAAGCAAAACAACAAAATATTTGAATTTAGTACTATTTATAAACACTGAAATTAAAAGTGATATAGTCTAATCATTGGGGAAAAAAGTTAGAGACCCTACCTCATGTCCAAGAAGTTAAAATGATGAAATTACCCTTCGGTGGTTGCCGGGTTCTCTCCCGTTCCTAGATTTGAAAAATAAATAACATAATGAGGTTAGAAAATTTAATTTTATAAAAACATTTTTTTCTCTTAACATAAAGAGTGCACCCCACTCTCCAAGCTAAAACTCTTGAAACGACCCGAAACCTATACCATCAGACTCGGACCGAGAAATCGAGTCGGATATACTAAACATATGGCGTCGGAGGCTGCCGGAATAGTCGCCACGCATCGGAGCCGCAAATGTGCTTGTTTTTCAGTTACTGTTCATCGTCTTCCCAAAAACATTCTACAAGTTCCCTTGTTTTTCAGACTAAATCCCAGATTTCGTGAGACAATTTGACCGACCAAACGTCAATGAAAATGGGCAAACTTATTTTGAAACTCAATACCTCTAGTTTCTAACCCAACAAACCGCACTGAAAACGGAGCTAAAATGAAGGAGAAAACTAGCTCCAAAATTGGGCTAGTGGCTGGTTTTCTGCTGAAAACATATTTGTTTTTTTTCTTCCAAACTTTGCACATGTGTTTGACGTATCAAAACTCAACCAAATTCGACGAAACCAATTTGTTTTTGTTCCTTGCGATGTCTAGCTTAAAACCAACAAATGAATTCCTCAAACACTCAAAGTATTGGGAGAAAACGAGAGCCAGTGTGAGGCTTGCAGGCTAAAAATGTCCAAAAAACGGCATTTTCTAGATTTGGTTCTAAGTTGTTTTCAACCATTCTAACACCCCCAAGATGTTCCTAAGGCTTCTAAAACTCTTCTAAACTTCATACCTATCAATCGATCTCATCAAAAACTCAAAATGGAACCAAAATTAACAAAACCCACACTTGAAAAAATTGCTCTATCCACCCAACCCGAAAATAGAAGTTCAAACTCATCCAATTCAATACACTCATGTGACTCAAATTACTCTTTAAGGGACTAAAATCACACAATCACAAAGTTAAAACCAAAATTTTCGAAATTGACTCACCTAAGAGATTTTTTCTTCTCTTCCTCCTATTCTCCCTTCTCTTCCTCACCCAAATTCCATCTCCTTCATCCTCCAATCTTATCTTGACTAGGTGATTCACCTCCAATAGATGAACAACTCATTCCAATTTTAGATCAAGATCAAATTTTTTAAGAAAATGTATAAGGGAAGGAGGGAAGAATGAAGGTTTTGCTTACACGTTGCCTTATTTATTTATTTATTTTTAAACTCATAATTAAGGTTAAATAAATATATTATTATTAAAATTTAATTAATTTTTTTTCCCTAGATGTTATAGCCAATCACTTGGTAACCTATGATCTGAATTTTGCTTCTGATTTCATCTGAATTTCAGGGAAAGTTAGGGGTTATGAGTAATTTGTAAACTTGGATAAATTCAAGTTTTAGTTTTTTGGGCTGGTTTAAGTATTAGGTTCTGTTTATTGAATTTTGGGGTTTGAAGGTTGTGGGTTGTATTATTTTTGAACAATAATGGAGCAAGAATCATAGAAGAGGAAGCTTGATGAGACTAGCAATGAGGCCTCCAATGCTCTGATTATGTGTTTGAATAATTGCGGGTTTTTGGGAAGTGAAAAGACTAATAAACTTTGCTTCGAGTGCTACAAAGATTTTCTATTAAAATAATTTGGAGAATAAACGCCATGTTCAACAAGTACTGGAGGAAGTAAAACAGATTCAAGTTGAAGAAGGGACCACTTCCGAGAACCTTGAGAAGCGACTTGCAAATAGGTGCAACTTTTGTAGGAAGTGGGTTGGTCTTACTGGTTTTAAGTGTAGGTGTGGGCAGACATTTTGCTCACTGCATCGTTACTCCAACAAGCACAACTGCGTGTTCGATTATAAGAGTGCAAGCCAAGATGCAATTGAACCCGCAAACCCTGTCGTTAAGGCAGAGAAAGTTGATAAGATATGATGATTAATCCAAGGTGTGGGACTTGGGGACTTGAGTGTCTGGTAGTCTTCATTTACTATATGAAGCATTACATAATATATGTTCGTGTTTCGCATAATAATTTAATGTTTTAATAAGTATTGCATAATATATGTCCGTGTTTCGCATAATAAGTTAATATATCTTCTTTATGGTCATTGTTGTGTTGTTGAAGTATTTTTCCTGGTCATAAATTCTGTACTTTATGAAATTAAGGCATGCTATATGAATTTAGATTGGGTTTCTGTGGTTTCAATTGAGATCTTATAATAAAGTCGTTTTATGAAAATTTCCTTGGTGATCTCCAAACAATAGACTAAAAGAAGCTTTGTTTGATGTTTGTGGCGTTCTACCATGTCACTAGCTGCTTCTGGTCGGTTTTAATTTCCAAAGAAGAATGCTTGCTTACTTTCTTGGGCATTTGGCTTAATTTCAACTTGAGCTTATTTAGAAACTAGAATAAGGAAAATGCCTATATTGCATTGGCTAGGATTAATTGAACGCATCCTGAATATTTGTCTACTAAGCAAGTAATGATTTCTAGACTATACAAGTGTTTGTTTAGTGTATGTTGTACAAAATATTTGAATTCTTCAAGTTTATTACGTGCTACAGACGTCCGTCTCGCTTAAAGTTCCAAATGCCTTGTTGTAAGAAGATTGCATTGGTTTGCTTTTGGGTTCCCCAACCCTTGTTGTACTTTGATAGTTTTATTTGATAACAAGGATTTTCCATTGGCACCAAGTTTCAATTGGCATTGGCTTTCCCCTTTCTGTCTATCGGGATGCTTATTATTAGCCTTGGTCTTGCTTAAAGTTCCAACTACCTTGTTGTTGGAAGATTGCGTTGGTTTGCTTTTAAGTCCCCCCTATCCCTGTTTTCTACTTGGTGGTTTTGTTCAAGAACTTGGATTTTCCGGTGGTACAAAGTCTTAGCAGGCATTGGATTTTGTGGTCATGATTCTTTGCGAAATGTGGTTCGTTTTGGTCTGGGGATGCTTTGTGGTTTGGTTGGTTTTATCGTTGCGCTCCATTAGATTGCTTATGGTTGTAATTTTATTATGAGGCGTGCTGTATTTGGAAATCATGCTTGACAATTCATAAATGCATTTTTTTTAAGGATTAACATCAATTTACCCGTTGCAGATTTGGTGTCATTCTTGACAGGCTTAATTATTGATGTGCCCCCTGTGCTTCACAGAAAATCTCACTTTGCCCCCAACACTTCAAACTGAGTCAATATGCCCCTTGTGCTTTATTTTTGTGTCCTCCGTTACCCCTTTCTATTAGTTTGGTCAGTAAAACTGTTAACTTGCTTACGTGACATGAGGATTTTAGATATTTTAGAAAGTTCTTTAAAAAAAAAAAAACCATTAAAGCCCTTAGCATCCGAATAGCCCCACCACCACAACAACCCAACCCTTCCCCACCGCGGCCCCCAACCTATGGCCACCACTCCGCCATTGTTCAAATATGATATCCCCACCCAGGTGATGCACCCACCCCAAACCATTAATAACAATCAATCCCAACCCACCTAGCCACTTTCAACCCCCAGCCATACTCACCCCGAGCTGACACCCTAAATCGACACCCAACCTCACAAATCCAATTTGCCCCAAGCCATAGCCATCCCAACAAATTACCCAAACGCTAAAACCCCAAGGCACAACACCTTCTCTTATCTTCTCCAACTGGGTTTGATTTGATTTCATGCTTGTCATTTTCACATATTCTCTGTGCAGACATGAGGGTTATGCGATTGGAGTTTATAAATAGTAAACTCATGTGTTAGTGAGATTCTCTATCTCCCTCAAATCTCTCACACAATTCCTAACATCTCTCCATCAACATCTTAATAAATATAGAAAGTCAACTACGATTTGTCTTGGTGTGCAAGACACTTGTAATTATCATTGTATTATAAATACTATTCACGTAAGGAATGAAATACACAACAAATTATTCTTTCTACATGGTATCAGAGTAGGTCTAGGAGTCTCTTTCTTCAACCCTAGCCGTTCCTCTCTTCTCCCTGCTTTTTCTTTTTCCTATGGCTCCTCCTTCTTCCCCTCTAGTTACCTATGCCGGCCCCAACACAACCAGTTTTCTCAAACTCGACGACCACAATTACCTTCAATGGCTCCGTCAAATGAAGCCCTTTCTCATTGGCCAAGACCTCTTTAAATATGTTGACGGCTCTACACCACCCCCCCCCCCCTTTTCTCCCACTCTCTC
>NW_018923052.1:2718-41296 GCF_002207925.1 Prunus avium | reverse complement strand
GTGTGAGAGAGAGAGAGAGAGAGAGAGAGAGAGAGAGAGAGAGGTTACACTGGAGAGACGAAGAGGCCAAAGGTGATGACCTTGTCTGCCAAAGGTGATGAAGATGGAGATGAATGATGTGATGAGATGAGAGTAGTGAGTGAGTGTTGTGTGCGGCTAGGGTTAGGAAATGAAGGAGAGGCTGAGAGAAATGTGAGAGAGGTTGAGAAAGACTGATCCGTGAGTTTTAGTTTTGGATGAATTTTTCAGGCTTTTGGAATCCAATCATGTGCGGTATGGTGCATGATAACAATTACAAAGAACCACTCAAGCCTTGCCACATGTAAAATATATTTAACAAATAATAAATTTATTTTTAATCAGTCCGGTTCGGTTTAGGACAGTTTACAAAATGCTCAAACCGCAGCCGAACCAAACCAAACCGGTTCGGATCGGTTTTTGAAACTGTTGACTTTTTCTTTGGTCAAACCCAAACCAAACCAAACCAATATAATCGGTTCGGCCGGTGTAACCGGATCGACCGGATTGATGCCCACCCCTACTTCTGTAAGAAGAAAAGCTTCGGAAGAAACCACAAATTAATTCATGGCCGCGAATCCCATTTCTCAGGGTCAAGGACTAGCAGTCTTCAGAAAGCAACTCTTCTGTCCCAGCCTCAAGTCCAATTCTCAGCCTGCTTCTTTTCTCAGGTGCGCCTTCTAAAACTTCAATTTGATTTCCTTTCCTACATTTTCTCACTAGGCAAACACAAATTTCACCTTTTTTTACATTGCTTGTTTTTGAACAATCGTCAAAACCCAGGTGCTATTCTTCTCAGAAAACCGAGAACCATAATGAGAATGATGAACAACAGCACAGAGCTAAACAACCCAAATCGTCAACCCCAAAAACCAAAACGGCTAAGGATATGGCCAGGCTTGTCAACACCAATCCATGGTCGAGTGAGCTTGAATCTTCTCTCTCTACAATCTCTTCCTCTCTCTCCAAGACCACGGTGCACCAAACACTTCACCTTATCAAAACCCCGCACAAAGCCCTTCAATTCTTTAAGTGGGTAGAGGTAAAGGGTTTCTCTCACAATGACCAATCCTACTTCTTGATGCTTGAAATCTTGGGTCGAGCCCGAAATCTCAATGCAGCACGAAATTTATTGTTTTCAATTGAAAAAACGTCTAATGGTGCAGTTAAACTTGAGGACCGCTTCTTTAATAGCTTAATAAGGAACTATGGCCGAGCTGGGCTGTTCCAAGAGTCTATAAAGCTTTTTACTACAATGAAGTCGCTTGGTGTATCGCCTTCTGTTGTTTCATTCAATAGTCTTCTGTCGATTTTGCTTAAAAAGGGTAGGACAAATATGGCCAAGAATGTGTATGATGAAATGCTCAGTATGTATGGAGTGACCCCAGATACATATACATTTAACATTTTGATTAGAGGGTTTTGTATGAACTCCATGGTAGATGAAGGTTATCGCTTTTTCAAAGATATGTCGGGTTTTAGATGTGACCCGGATGTCATTACCTATAATACTCTTGTTGACGGGCTATGTAGAGCAGGGAAGGTTGAAATTGCCCATAATGTGGTGAAGGGTATGAGTAAGAGAAGTGGGGATTTGACTCCAAATGTTGTTACTTATACGACCTTGATTAGAGGGTATTGTGCGAAACAGGAGATTGACAAGGCTTTATGTATTTTGGAGGAGATGACTACTCGAGGGTTAAAACCAAATGGATTTACCTACAATACTCTAATTAAGGGGCTTTGTGAAGCGCAGAAGCTAGATAAGATAAAAGAGATTTTGGAAGGAACAATGATTGGTGGAGAATTTACTCCGGATACGTGTACGTTCAACACATTGATGCATTCACATTGCAATGCAGGAAACTTGGATGAAGCATTGAAGGTTTTTGCAAAGATGTCAGAGTTAAAGGTTCCACCAGATTCAGCTACATACAGTGTTTTGATACGCAGTTTATGTCAACGAGGGGATTACCCTAGAGCAGAGGAGTTGTTTGATGAGTTATCAAAGAAAGAAATTTTGTTAAGGGATGATGGTTGTAAGCCTCTTGTTGCCTCTTATAACCCTATCTTTGGGTATTTATCTAGTAATGGGAAAACTCAGAAGGCTGAGGAAGTGTTTAGGCAGCTAATGAGAAGAGGAACACAAGACCCTCTGTCCTACAAGACTTTGATCATGGGGAATTGTAAGGAAGGTACATATGAAGCTGGGTATGAACTCTTAGTCTGGATGCTTAGAAGGGATTTTGTGCCTGATGAAGAGATTTATGGATCCTTGATTGATGGCCTCTTGCAGAAGGGTAAGCCCCTTCTTGCCCAACAGACTCTAGAGAAGATGCTAAAGAGCTCTCATCTCCCACAAACGTCTACTTTCCATTCTTTACTTGCAGAACTTTTGAAACAGCATTGTGCCCGTGAATCTGCCAGTTTTGTCACTTTAATGTTGGAGAAAAAAATTAGACAAAACATTAATCTCTCAACACATCTTATAAGGCTACTTTTCAGTAGTGGGTTGCGAGATAAAGCATTTGAGATTGCAGGGATGCTCTATGAGAATGGGTACTCAATTAAAATGGAAGAACTGGTTTGTTTCCTTTGCCAAAGTAGAAAGCTTTTAGAGGCATGTGAAATGTTGCAATTCAGTCTGCAGAAGCATCAAAGTGTCGATATTGATAATTTTAACCAAGTTATTGTAGGGCTTTGTGATATCAATAAACTTTCAGAAGCATTTGGCTTGTACTATGAACTGGTTGAGAATAAAGGCTATCAGCAATTGCCCTGCTTAGATTCTCTAAAATCTGCCCTAGAGGTTGCAGGAAGATCAGTTGAAGCTGAGTTTCTATCTAAAAGGATTCCAAGACAGCAGCTGCTGGACAAATCTGGGAAGTCAAGACTACAACTGTAAGTCAAGACCTCAGCTGCTGTACATATCTTTCTTGCTGCTAAATGGTGGGTTTTTAAGATTTCCTCGATCACATCTCAGCCTTGTAAATACACAGTTGTTGCTGCCCCCCTCATACCACTTCTTCTCAGCGTTTATTCGATCCCTCGTGTCAATTTCACCCTGACCCCACATCTCAACCATTGGAGCATATACAGTCCGTCTGCAGTCCAAAGCTCATTTGAAACCAAACTCATACATACCCATTACAAACTACAAGAACAACAAAATCAATGACCACTGATTGGGAAGTGCAGTGCAACACAAAATGGATATATTGGCAAGGGAATTGTGGAGTGAAATCAGAGAGAGAGATGGTGAATCATGACAACCTGAGGTCATGGATTCTCAATTTGCGGAGTGGCAATAAAGTTGTGATGCAGAGAGAGAGAGAGAGAGAGAGAGAGAGGCAATGAGAGAGAAAGTGTGATTGTTTGAGAGAGTTTTGAAAATGGGTTGGGTTCTTGATCAGAAAATATTTTGAGAGGAGATGATATCAGGCTTTTGGAATATAAATTCAAGGGTGATTTTGAAAGGGAGGGAGGGTATCATGTAGAGACAGAAAAAAGTTAGGGTTGAACTCCAACTTGAGTGAAGTTTTGAAGGTATTTTGGTCCAAGGTTAGCTGTATCAATTTAGGAAAAATATTTTGATGAACTTTTATATGGGTTGATTATTGAACAGAGGAAAACTATAAGCACCACAAAGAAGAGAATATGATCTGTGCCTTTCTGCAGAAGTAGATGATTTTCTACCACCTGGTTTTGGTTATTAAGCTGGGAGCTGTTGTACTACATTTCTTTTCCATTCCTTTTGTGAATCAGATTTATGAACTTCTGTAACAGGAAGAATGGTGGATCTTATTTACTTAGTTGGTTCCGTCGAAACGATCTCTTCGGTTGGTTTATGAGATTTTCTTTCCTTTTTTGTTACAGATGATTTAAGAGAATGTAGCTTTGCAGCAAGCTTTTCTCTTGGTTCCTTTTTCCTTTTTAAGTGGCAAAGCTCTAACTAGAATGTACCCAATCCTGAACAGACAACCGAAGCCTGGATGGAAAAGCAAATGACAAAAAGCTCCAAATGGCTTGAATAATGTGATGGGGGTGGTTGAAGGAGAAAAAGGGACAATTCAGCTGAAAAAATGAAAAGGGGATATGATCAATTTGATCATTTAAGAGGGTTTTTTTTCCCTGGTTGACAACCAACAGGAAAACAGAAGTGTCATAAGGTGTAAAGAGTGCATATGGAATCTAATAAATTCCTCACTTTTTAAAGATTTCAGAATGAGTGGATTTAAAAATGAACCTTTTCAGAAGAAGTGGTTTTGAAAATTATCAAACAAACTTGGGACTATTATCAGTTACTAATTAGGAAATAATTTACAAAATTAATCTACAAATTCTGAACTATTGATTTCATTTGCAGTGAACTGAAATCTTTTCTTACAAAATTAAAATGGTTTTGAAGGGTATTCACAGTTAGATCAGACAGTTAGATCTACTAAACCTGCAAAAATGGGCTGGCTTACTTGGAGAATTCATAAGTTAGCTAAAGGGCAATTTTAACATGGAACAAGTAGGAAATTCTGCTACCTATTCTCAATCTGTTTTTTTCTCTCTCTTTTTCTTTTTTTCTTTTTTTCTCTGGTGGTACCAGTTCTAGAGATCTTCCTCCTTTCTTTTGCAGTGGACTATTCTAACCCTTTTTCTACAATTCATAATTTTGAAGCAGAAAGTAAGTAACCATTGGGTTTCAACTTTTCATTCATTGTTTTACCAAACAAAAGGAGAAGATTGTTTCCCCTTGAAACAGTCACACTCCTAACTCCCCCAAGAAACCCATAAAATCACCAAACCATAATAAAGTAGGCATCTCTTTCTTTTCATGTTCATCTCCTTTGAAACCAACTCCTCTCCAACACCAAGCCCAGTTCCCCCATATATACATGCCTTCAACTTTCAACAAACTCAGACTATTTCATTGCTAAGCCTTCTACTCCTTCTCCTCATCATCATCATCCTAAAGATGTCAAAGCTCGAAAGCAATGGCGCTAATGGTTCTTCCAAGCAATTCCATGCACCAAGTAGGCATGCTCCTACACCAGGGAAGGCAACAGTCCTTGCATTGGGCAAGGCCTTCCCAAGCCAACTGGTCCCTCAGGACTGCTTGGTGGAGGGCTACATTCGTGACACCAAATGTGTAGATGTTGCCATTAAGGAGAAATTGGAACGACTGTGTAAGCAAAATTATTTGTGTTTTATTATCTTGAATCTCTTAGAACTCATCTCTTTACTTGCTGGCTGCCCTCTAAATTACTTTTTCGCAAAACTATTCGTATCCTATTTACTGATTTCATTGGCGACCGCCACCTATGTAAATGAGTTTCACCTCTACTAGAGATGTTGTCAATAAATATACTCCAAATAATTCTACATAATAAGTAAATATCATACACATTAAGTGATCAGCTAGCTAATGTAATTCCTTTTTAATGTGGTACGTTTAACATTACCCGATATTCTGAAAGGGGCAAGACTCACCATGCTTATCTTTCTCTTCATTTTTGTTTTTGTTTTTGCTAGGCAAAACCACAACTGTGAAGACTAGATACACAGTCATGTCCAAGGAGATCCTAGACAAATACCCTGAACTAGCAACTGAGGGCTCAGCCACCATCAGACAAAGGCTTGAAATTGCAAACCCTGCAGTGGTACAGATGGCCTTGGAAGCTAGCCTTTCTTGCATCAAGGAATGGGGTAGGCCAGTTGAAGACATCACTCACATTGTCTATGTCTCCTCAAGTGAAATCAGACTACCTGGTGGTGACCTCTACCTTGCCAGCAAGCTTGGCCTGAGGAACGACGTTGGCCGCGTTATGCTCTACTTCCTAGGCTGCTATGGTGGAGTCACCGGCCTCCGGGTTGCCAAAGACATAGCTGAAAACAACCCGGGAAGCCGGGTCTTGTTAACCACTTCTGAGACCACAATTCTTGGTTTCAGGCCACCAAACAAGGCACGCCCTTACGATCTTGTTGGGGCTGCGCTTTTCGGTGATGGAGCTGCAGCTGTGATCGTTGGAAGCAACCCAAAACCAGGCCAAGAGACTCCTTTCATGGAGCTCAACTATGCTGTCCAGCAGTTCCTCCCTGACACACACAATGTGATTGATGGGAGGCTCTCAGAGGAAGGCATTAACTTCAAGCTTGGAAGGGACCTGCCTCAGAAGATTGACGAAAACATTGAGGAGTTTTGCAAGAAGCTGATGGCCAAGGCTTCATTGAAGGACTTCAATGAGTTGTTCTGGGCTGTTCATCCAGGAGGACCTGCCATTCTTAACAAGCTAGAGAGCACCCTCAAGCTGGGCAGTGATAAGCTAGAGTGCAGCAGGAGGGCTCTGATGGACTATGGAAATGTTAGCAGCAACACCATTTTCTATGTCATGGAGAATATGAGGGAGGAGTTGAAGAAGAAGAAGGAGGAGAGGGAAGAATGGGGGCTTGCCTTAGCTTTTGGCCCTGGAATTACATTTGAAGGCATCCTCATGCGCAGCCTGTAAGAGGATCAATGGTTACCATGCTACATTGCATTTAAGATTCTGAGTTAATTTGGTCATTTTAATTTTTAATGAAATGGAATGGAGAAAGAGATATGTAGCCAAAATCAAATTGGCCTTCACATGTAGCTTGTGGTCTGTGACATGAAATTTATGAATTCCACTGCAATTTATTGCTAATCATTTATCAACGAAACCATTTCTTTTCGGTTATAAGGGATTGGAAAGGATCGAACTCTTAACCTATTCTGATTCTAGCACATTTTTTTCTTCATCATTTTTCGCTATTTAGTCTAAGTTATAAACATTTCTAATTTTTTTTTTTAAACAATTGAAGCATAGTGGAATAAATATAGTAAAAATCAACTCATTTTCTAGCGGCCAGATTTTCATTCTAAGAATATTTCATTACTAAAAGTCTAAAAATTTAATTGGTCTTCACCCTTTAATTTCCAAAATAGCATATTTCAATAATTTTTTTACAACAACCAACATTTGTTTTTGGACTTAATGTTTTAATTTGGAGGATTCCTCCTTCCTTTTCTCGTCTCCAAGAATTAGAATATCACATCCCATCTAAAAATTGATGGTGTGTTTACTAATCAAGAATTGGAATTCGAATAATGAATTGAATTCCAATTATAAAGGATTCTTGTGTTTACTTCACATTAAGGAATTAAAAAAAGTAAGTAGGACTCACAAAAAATTAGGAATTGAATTCCTCATTTTGGAGTAATTCAATTCTTGGGGTGGGAGGTGGTATTCTAATTCATGAAGAACTAACCCGTCAAGAATTCATCTTTTTTACCCATTATATCCTCACACCATTTTAAAATTTCCAAATTTGCCATATACTTTAACCCAACAACGAGGATATTTTAGTAATTAGTACAACCCCTATCCCAATTCCGTATGATTTAGTAAACAACTTCAATAGGAATTCGGATTCTAACTCTCCTCAATCCATATGGTTCAGTAAACAACTTCAATAAGAATCCGGAATCTAATTCTCCTCAGGGCATGTTTAATATCAGTAATGGGTATGAGAGGAAAGGGAATGATTTCCATTCCTAACTTCCCTTGTGTTTACTTGCAATCAGGAATGATTCTTCCCATATCGATTCAATAGTTCTCCGATTCCTGAATTCTCTAATTCCTTACTTTCTCCATTACTGATACGTAAACATGCCATCAATTCAATTCCTCCTAATCGGTATCAGATTAGTAAACATGCCATAATTTAATTTATATTTGAACTTATACTTTTTTTTTTTTTGGATGAACTTGAACTTATACTTTTCACTTATTATCATTCTAACCAAACAAACCACTGGACGCAAATCTACAAAGTAGCGGTGCCGCGAAAACTCCGGAAGTCAACGAAAACGACGTAGTTTCGTTTCCGTGCCGCGTTCTTTTGCTTTGCCGTTAAGGTATTCTCTCTCTGTCTCTCTCTGTGTGCTTCCGTTGGAGAAGAAAACTTGATGATTTGAATCTTCCAAAACCCTAATTCCACTTCAATGGTGATTCTTTCTATTCGTCCACGCTTCATTTGATTCTCAATCGCAGTATTAATCCAGGTAAATTAATTTCACCGCGATCTCTAACATTTTCTGTAATCTCTAATTTTTTGGTTTTTTTAGGCGCCTGAATTTGCATTGAAAGCTAACGTATTATTATGTTTTTGTCTTGCATTTGGCAGAAACTGAGGTCTATAATGCAAGATGCAAACCCCAATTCCAGCGAATCCGCACCGTTGATGGTACCCATCATTCTCTTGTAGCATTCAAATTGTTTAATTTTACAGTGATTTAATTAATATTTTCGCAGAAAGAATTACATTTTGAAAGCTTAGCTCATGTTTATTTGTGCAATGGAAGGAGAATGATAATTATATTACAAACGTTTTGATCTTCCTGAGATTTTGATAAACTATTTTAGTGTAGTTTTACGAGAATATAGTATTATTTCAAAGCACCAATACTAGCTTCTAGCAAGCATTGTTATTGGACTCTGGGGTACCAGTTGCTGATTGTGTCTAATCTCTATCCTTATGTATGAAGAAATTACAAAATTAGACGATGCAACCAATGGGTTTTGTGGCCTGAATCTGATTGTGTATTTCACTTCGACTTTTTGTATAAAAAAAAATTATGAATCTCTTCATGGAATTGGCAAATCTTTACCCCCTTCATTTTTTTTTTCCCTTTTTTTTTTAATACTTCCAATTATCGAGCTTTGGTGATGTCCTCTGTATTTGCACTTCTTCTTTATGTCGTATTGTTACGTAAAAGAAAAACTTCCAAATGTAATTCCTTGCTCATTTTTAACAGCTGCTGTTTTTTCAGGCTCAGAATGATACTTTAAGAAATGATGGGGTCATCCCTCAGCTATTTACTTCTGTACCATCTCTCAACGAAGCTGCCTCTTATCTTTCTCAGACAACTTCATTATTCACACGTTGTTTCTCTGACTATTCTGGTAATCATACTGTTCCATATGGAGATTGCTTCAGTTTTTTATTTTCTTGTTTATCCTTCTTTATATTTACCTAGCCTGTTGTGGAAGTGACTAATGTGGAGGTTGGGAGTTGGTTATCAGATGTATTAACCTGGAAATGTATGCATGTTATTACCCGTAATAGCTTCGCTCTTTACACTTCCATTAGTTTGGATTATTATTATTATTATTATTTTGGTATTTACCTAAGTACAGTTCTCTTAGTTTTACTAGTTTCTACCATGCCGACATTAATATCATACAAGATCAACCAAACTACTTGAATATAATTTTCTCTGGAGAATGAAACTGTATTTTGCAGAAGTACATGCCTTATAAGACATTTGACTAGCATAGTTCGTATATTATCTGCAGACCTCAGCATGAATATTTTTGCTAGGTATCTTCCTTTTCCATTTTTGTCACTTGTTGAAACTTGAAATGGAGCATAATTCTAATTTAAAGTTAGATCAGATAATGTAATCGATCCTTTTTCATCTGAGTCCTTTCAACCTTACTCGCATCTCTGAGTAGAATTTGATGATGTGGCGCATTTGAAATAAGCTTCTCTCATGTCCCTTATGTAGTTTTCTTTTCATTTTTCCTTACTAATTATTAACTTATGATTATTATGAATTTTATATTTTACTTGCGTGCATCTATTTTTCTGAGTTGTCATGAGCATTGGATCTTAGATTGATCTAGTTAAATGTCTCTGCTATTTTGCAGCAGATCTGTCTTCTAGTGATTCTGGGGTTTCAAATGAGCATGCTCAGGAATTGGTGACCTTTTCATCTGGACAACCTAGGGGATCTTTTGCTACATCTGGTGATCATGCGTCCTCAAGTGGAAATCACTCAGCATCTGCAGAGTCATCTAGTAATGCAACAGATGCTCCCTCTGTACTTGATGGAACACTGAGAAGCTCTGCAGGAGATTCATCTCGAAATTCTAGTGCCCTCGTCAAATCTGATCCTAGTGGCCCGGGCAGCATTTCTATCTTTCAAGGGTATTTGTTCCCAGCATACTACTTATTAGTGTTTTTTGGAGCTATCCTTCAATAATTAATATGAGTTTAAAATTCATTCTTGAACTGAAATTTAGTATTTTCAGACCGGCAATTTTTTTTCCGAAGAAAACTTAGTTGAAGAGAAGAACATTGTATGGCAATGCTAAGACATCAGAACATCAAGGATTATGTAGGACTCCAAGACAAAATCAGCAACACAAATGCCTAGTATTAAGTAACTGAGCTAATCAGACAACAATTAAGCTATTCAAGATAGTCAACTCTTAAATCAATTTACAGGCTGTAAACATTCTATATTAATGACACTCCCCCTCTTGCTGGAAAGTGGATATCCACAACTCCCAGATTGCTACAAATAGAGTAAAACAAATTTGTTGGAAGAGCCTATGTACTAACCATCAGCACAACTCGCAGCCATAAATAAATGAAATTCTCAGGGGGAAATAAAAAAAGCTTTGACCTGGAAATGATGTATCTTGATAGCGATTATACCGCAAGAAACTCAGAAAATCATACAGGGAAGGGTTGTTTATTGTCATCTAAAGAAATGCATGTTAGTTATGGTTACAGTGATTTGAGGTATGAATAACAACCAAAAAAGAAAGAGAAGACAAATTTCTAGGAATTGTTTCTCTCCATGAAAACTACATAACCTTAGAAACCATGAAACATTAGTAGTATGAGATGAACCTTATTAGGAACCATGCTGATGAACCGTTAGTTCCAATTATGTCCCAGTTGGCAATTCCACCAAAATATTCTTGGCTCGAAAAGCTTGTCTCCTAATGCGAAGAAACATAGGAATATGACTCATGGCAGCAGTGGTTACTAGAGTAGTCTATGGGGGATGCCTTGTGGGCCCTAGATTGAAACTAAACCAAAAGAATTTCCATGGTATATCTTTAAGCTTGTTTTTTCTCTGAGATTCTTGCTACCTGCAGCGTTCACACTTTCCAAAATTAGCGGTAATGATTGTGTTCATTTTCAGCCTTGTTGACCGGGTGCGAAGAACTGTTCGCGGGTCTGCAGATGATATAGGATGGCTACAACGTGATCCAACAATGCCCCCTGTTGAAGACGGAACTGAAAGGTTCATGGAAATTCTGGGGGATATCAGGTGTAATATGCTGTATTTTGTTCTGCATTTAATATCTGCTTTTCATGTTAATGGCAATAATAATGGGGATGTCATTCCCTTTGACAGGCATGGTGTTCACCGATTGCCAAATTCGATGGTTTGTTTGTTGCTTCCAGGTATCATTCTTTTATATCACACAAAAATTTTAATTATACTTTAGTCGAGAAATTACATTGCAAGAAACAACATCTCCATCACCTTCCCACTTTCTGCCCTGATGGGGCATGCTTGGATGCTGCCGGTGGTGGATTTAGGGAGCCTTCTGGGTTTCTCTCCATCTAATCTTTTCTCTTTTTGTTCCTACATGTCTTGCTGGAGACTGGACTTCTAGATTACTTGGAACTTTTATTTTTTATTTTTTATTTTTGTTTTGCATATTCAATTTTGCTTATAGAAAAGTGCTAATGAAGTTTGGTTACTTCTGTAATCAATAGGTCTTTTTAGCAACCATGGACCGCTATATTTTGTAAATACAAAAATGAGTCTCTCAAAGATGGGTCTGGCCTGTCATATAGCCAAGATTCATAGTGAGGTATGTTCTTCATTTAAATTAAAAGAAAGGGCTTTTTTGCACCTTGTTAATTACTGAACCTTGTTAATTACTGAACTAAGTTTTTGCCAATTACTAATCAGGCTTCAGTTGAGAAAAATGCTCGAGAGATAAAAGAATACATTGAGGAATTCTATTGGGGTTCCAAAAAGCGTGTTTTGCTTCTTGGACATAGCAAAGGGGGAATAGATGCAGCAGCTGCTCTATCGTTGTATTGGCCTGACTTGAAAGATAAGGTTGCCGGGTTGGTGTTAGCACAAAGTCCATATGGTGGTAGCCCAATAGCTACGGATATCTTGCGAGAGGGACAGCTTGGTGATTATGTGAACTTACGAAAGCTAATGGAGATTCTGATCTGCAAAGTGATTAAGGTATAATGAGGAGCGTGATAGTGATTATAATATTAAAATGTTGTGATATCCATTGAAACAACATTTACAGTAAAGCGTATTTTCTGTCTTTATGGAGTTTCTGTTGTCATCAAACATATTGTAGGTTACTCCCATGATGAATTTGTCACTTTTTCCTAGTATGCTTTTTTAACATAGCATGTCATCTTCTTCTGTGAAGGGTGATTTGCAAGCTCTGGAAGATTTGACTTACGAAAAAAGAAGAGAATTTTTGAAGAAACACCCGTTGCCAAAGGAACTCCCTGTTGTTTCATTTCACACAGAAGCTGCAATCTCTCCAGCTGTACTAGCTACATTATCTCGTGTAGCACATGCGGAGCTACCTATGGTTGCTCCTCTTTCTACAGGCCAGCCGGCAAAACTCCCAGTGGTAATTCCCCTTGGTGCAGCTATGGCTGCCTGTGCACAGCTTCTGCAGGTCAGATATGGCAAGAAGAGTGATGGACTTGTCACATGCTGCGATGCAGAAGTTCCTGGATCCATTGTTGTTCGGCCAAAACGTAAATTAGACCACGCCTGGATGGTTTATTCTTCATTGACAGATGACCCTTCTGAAGCAGATGCTTCTCAAGTGTGTGAAGCTCTTTTGACGTTGCTTGTGGAAGTTGGGAAGAAGAAGAGCGATCATGCAGACATGGAGCAGAAGAAGAGCAATCATGCAGATGTCGGGCAGAAGAAAAGCGATCATGCGAAAGACGAATGAGGCTGATGAGCTTACTTTTCATCTCATTGTTGTGCTTTTTGTTGCAATATTATAGTAAGGGTAATTTACATCCTTTAGGGGGTATGGTTCTCGTGTTTGTATATAGCTGATGCTCGGATCAACGAATAGGTTCCCAGGTTTTCCCTTTTTCTATCTTCTCATTCTTTTGATTCAATTGGAGAAAAGTTAAATAACTGTTAGACATAGAATACAGTGCAATAGAAGCGGAAGCTCATCTGTATTTTTACAGGCTAGGAAGGACGTTGAAAAGTAATGAACTGTTTTGCTACCACTCTAAATTTGTAGCTAAAGCGATTTTATTGTGTGTTGTACTCACTAGATAGATGTTGTATTTCTTACACGGACATTCCCAGAGGTTTTTTTTTAATTTTTAATATTTTCAAAAAACATGTTTTCAAAAAACATGTTGATTTTTTGAAAATTATACTAACACATTCTAAGGTTTTAAATTGTTTTCCCAAACCCCAACCGTTAATTTCAATCCAAAATTAATGATGTCATAAAAAAAATTATTCTCCAAATGACAGTTAACTTCTACGATCATATTGCAGATACACTCTTGAGGTCTAATCTCTGAGGTTAATTTTGTCATTTGTAGATTTTTTTTTTTCTTAAATGACATTAGCAATTTTTGAACAGAAGATTAACGGGAGAGGTTGTGTGGAAAAAATTGAAACTTCAAAAGGTGTTAATGTAATTTCCAAAATATCAGGGATTTTGTGAAAACACGAAAAACCTCAGTGGGTGAGACTGTATATAACCCTTTCAAAGGTGGTGTTTGATTTGGGTGAGACTGTATATAACCCTTTCAAAGGTGATGTTTGATTTGGGAGGATGGGATGAAATGGGAATGAGAATTATGTTGGGAAGCACATTTGGCTACGGTACCTAATTGAGGTTCAAGATATGAAAAATAATATCTCAGTGGGAGTTCCCACACATAAACACTGCAAGGAAACATCACCTAAAAAGTCATAAATTATTATCTTATGATAAACTATAATAAACTTGAAAAATAATATTGAATTCAACTAAACATTACATCAATTTGTAAATAAAATGTAATAAAAGCCTCCAATCAGTTGTGCTACTCTTCCTTGACAAATTTATTTTTGGATACATTTTCCTCAAGAAAGTTCACAAATAATAAATTTATGTCATTATAAATGCTAGTCGCTTGTGACTAAACTTTCTCAACATAACTTTCTGGATATGGTATTTAGATTTTTTAGCTTTTGTGGTAGCATACTTATATCACATTTACGGTGAGAGATTAGGGTTTATAACTTTTGTACTTATTTACTTATCTCACATTTACAATGAGAACGCAGCTGCAGTCCTTTCTCCCTTTCTAGCTCTTAGAGTAGCTTCATAAGCTTCGATCCTTTCTTCTTTGCTAACTTGGAGATGCTATTGGAAAATTAAAGCCTTCGACGACAACCTCTCTATGATGCTAGTTAATTTCGAGAAGCCATTTATGCGTTGCAAAATTTAGTGAAAAGGAAACAGAGGCGAGAGACTGTCCGGAACATTACAACAGGTATAAATTTTTGAAAGTAACAGAGAAATAGCCTCACAAACATGAAATTGCTTCCATGATCAAATTAAGAGACATGCAAAACTTGAAATGAAAAAAAAAATATATATATATTTTTAATTGTTAAATATTGTTGCTAGAGAAAAGAAAATTATAGTGAATTATAGGAATTTTTAGTTATGTATTAACTATTCTCTTCTATAAATTTGCTTTTGTTTATGTGATGAATGAACATCAATTTGAATGGTTAGGTTTTGATTGATTTGTTTGGGTGTTGTACTTTGCGATCTTGTGATAAAAGTTTGAAGAATTTATTTATTGAGCATAAAATTAGTGATTATGCCAAGATATTGTTTTAAATGCTCACTATTTTTAATTAATCAGATAAATTTAGGCATGCACACTTTGATATTAGCTTGTGTTATTGTTTAAGCTTTCACATTAGTTGTTATCTTTAAAGTTTAAACAGTTCACTATATTCTCATTTGTGAGTTTTAGAGATAGATTTGCTGCTAATTTAAGCTGTTAAATCTCCCAAAAAAACTTATGAAAATTAAATGATATTTTAACTTGATTAGACTAAAATATCTTTCTAATCGTTTTAGCTAAATGTAATTAAAGTTTGAAGAGCATTATATTGGATTTGAGAATCAGTGAGCATTATTTTAGGTGAATTCTATATTTATTACCATTAAGTCAATGATTAAATTTGAGAAATGATTACATAAAAGATTATCTAGAGGATTTTTTTTAGTTATAAAAATTATTAATTTTTTATTTTGATATGAGAGATATTCAACTTTAAATTAATCTAAATTACGAAGAGAGGAATTTAGACTGATGTATGCATCAATTATTAATTATTTGTTAAAAGAGTTGTAGAGTTATTAAGTTATTATTATTATTTTTTTTTTCAGTTAAAGTTCTTTATCCCACTAACTCCTCAAACAGTCAAAGTCACTCAATTTGAGAGCCCAACTGGCAACAACCTAGGGAAGTAGAGTGGCAGTTTCATCACGCAGAACTGCAAGTGAAGGTGGGCAAATTATCGGCTGCGGGCCGAAGTAGGTCCAACCTCACTATCAACCAATCACACTTGAGGCTCTCAATCCAACCGGGTCTTAGTTGACCTTATATTCCCCGAACTCAAACTCACCCAGATTTAATGCCCAAAATACCCTTCTTACATTCACGAAATTCCATGCTGTCCTTCTTCGTTTTTAATTCTGGTACAAAATTACAAAACCATAAAAAAGTCAATTTATTTATTTATTTTCTATTTTTTCTGAGTGTGTTGGAGCCTTCCAGTCACAGCCGAGAGCGCGAGAGCGAGAGAGATAGAGAGAGATCAGATGGATCAAAACTCCTAAACACTCTAAAGATTAAGAGAGAGAGCGAGAGAGAGGGATTGCGGGCTTTGAATTAGGGTTTGAGAATTTGGGATTTCAAAGCACAAAAGGAAACGAAGGAACTGTCCATTTTGTTGGTTTTTTTCTATCTGGGGCTTTCAACTAGGGTTTCTCTCTGTTCTATTTTGCTAGGGGTTGATGGTGTGCCTAGTTGTGGTTTAAAAGGTATTAATTTGTTTGGGGCTGTTCTTGTTTAGGAGGGTCTGGTGTAATGTGAGTGGAACTGTTTAGGGGGGGGTTTCTAGGGTTTCCAATGGGGAGCACAGGTGAGCATGATCGAAAACGCCGTCACTTTAGCTCCCTATCACCCACGGCTGCCACTGCTAAGAAGCAGCCTTTTTTGCCCATTTCTGAGGACAAAAAGGTGAGGCCTTTGTTCCTGTTTGCTTCTAGTTGCACATGTATTTCATTCTTAGTGTGAAGCAATTCTGTGCTTGGGTTTGAATTTTGGATTATTCGTATTGGGCGTATTGGTTTTTGTTATTTTGCTGATTTAGTTTGTCAATAATTTGAATAATTCAGCCCTATAGTCATTGTTGAAGGATTTATGTTGCTTTTAGTTTGAGGAATTTTACTACTTCATCAATTAAATTACCACTTTATTGTGATGCGCAAATTTTCAGTCTGTGGTTTTGCTCCCATCTATTTGTAATGATTTTATGGACCCAAAAGTTTGTGATGATTTTACCCAATGGAAATTGTTAGATGATATGGTTTGAACCCAACACAAAATTAATGTGGCCTGCTAACATGAATAATAGATAAATTGGGCCAGTGTTAAACACAGAGAACAATACTCTGAATGAAAGACAAGTTTAACTTGTATGTGAAAATTTTCGTTTTCATTTCTTCTCTGGTATTGTATGAATCCTCTTAGAGATACGTGCCTTTCTCTTGGTTTCTCTAATATCTGAGTTGCTTAAAGGTGTGTGGTAAATGAGTTTATGCTAAGAGATAAAGTATCCTAGTTGAGTTTAATGGTTCACAAAAATGTGTGTTGACTTGAAAACAATATGATTATTTAATAGGTCTGCTTGATACAAAGTCATCTAACACGGGCTAGGTAGAGTTAACTGGTATTTGACACAATACAAACATGATACTTTCCATCTTAAGGATTATGTGTGCGCTCCTTAGATATATTAACTTTACAGGCCCACACACACGCTCCTTTTTTTTAGTCAAATATCATTTCTTAGTTAAGGTGGTTGGGCTATAAAATATGATAGGGTAGGAGAAGAAGAGAGAATATAAATGAGATGTTATGTAGTACTTATTTGGATGTTCATTGAAGACATGAAGAGATAATTTAAATTGAAGGCATTCATTTGAAAGTCAAATGAAACACATAGGTGATTTTCTTTAGATATATGTAATCTTCTTGTTTTTTAACTTATGTTGTCCTTTTTGACGTGTAGCTTGACATTGCTGTCCTTCAATATCAAAATCAAAAGCTATTACAGAAGTTAGAGACTCAGAAGGTTGAGTACTCTGGTCTTGAGAATAAATTTTCTCAAATGAAGGACAAACAAAAGCCATATGATACCACATTGTCAGTGGTCAATAAGTCTTGGGAAGAGGTAGGAACCCTTTTGTCTGTTATGACTTTCTCTCCTTTGCTTATGCATATGGTACTATATATTGCTTGAGGGGAAATTGACTATATGTTTTGACAATAGGTGGTTAATGACTTGGAATCATGTTCCATCCGTTCAAGAGAGTCGAGCTGTCAGCAAGATGTTAAAGAGAAGTCAATCATGGATGGTGAGGATCATGCTTGTTCTATGCAGTGGCGCTAGTTATGATGAAAAAGCTTAGTTAATTCTGGGTCTAACTTCATGAATCTGTGTGTGTGTTCTTATGTGTGTGTGTGTATATATATATATATATACATATATTTTATACTAAACTTGCTAGTTGCTGTAAAATTACTGAGTTGGCTAAGTAATGGGGGGTTTTCTCATGAATGTTGCATAGGGGGACTTCATTTTTAATTAATGCTGATTGAGTCATTCAATACTGTGTAGTGTTATTTCTTATTAGACATGATATTCATCCTGCTATCCAATTACATTGTATTATGTTTTTAGGGGCGGTACATCTATGGTAATCTAAAAGAATTCTTTTGAAGCCTTTAGGCATTAATGAATGCCTCAAGTTGAGATGAATTTTACACTCTCAGTTTTATTTAATTTTCAAAGTAGTACTATTATTATTTGCTCACAGTCCCCTGCTCCAATTCTGATTTCTTAGTTCTTTACCATGCTGTTTCTTCTTTTCATATATATGTTGTGAATCAGATGATTCACAGAGCTTGAAAAATTTATGGGGGTCTGGATTCATACTTTGCATACTTGTAAGAAGCATCAGTACTATGGGTGTTCAAATATACGTGCTGCTAAGGTTGCCTTGTATTGTTTATCAGATGGGGCTCCATCTGCATTGCAGGATGCTTTTCTTAACCGCCTTGCACAAGGAGGTGCAACTGAAAGTTCATGTACATATAACATTTCTAATCAGATGGAAGAAGGTAGAGGAACTACCTTTGAAAAGACTAAGAATATTATAGGTAATGTCATAGCTGCAATTGACAACCAGTGGCATGTGAAGGATGCATTGCATGATGCACTGTTGAAAGAGCTTCCAGAAGAAGGTGAGAGTTTAGGAGATTAGATGTATTTCACGTATCATATGTTGTGAAACATTTCCTTTCAAAATTATCCCTCAGATTTTGTGTGTGCTGCTCCTTTTCATAGGCACAAGTAGGCAGAAGACATCAAGTGACTTTAAAAATGAAGTTAAGAACTTGAGATTGGCATTTAGCGATATGTTTGTGAAGCATAAATTTCTGGCAAGGGAACTGCAGAGCCACCACGACATGGATGCAAAGAATAAAGCTGAACTTAGACGTTTAAGAGGTAAAATATTGTTAGAATCCTTGTTGGTTTTCTTTTCAAAACATTTTGGTAACATCCCCTTTAGTTTCTTTGTTGTATTTATTTTTTATTTTTTTGGGGGAGGGGGGTGGGGTGGGGGAAGGTAATAGTTAGGTTTTGATTTTTGGGTTTTTAATGTTCTCCGTCGTGGACAGTTTGTCTCTCTACAACGAGTCTTTGTCTCTCCATGATGGGTGAGTCTAATGTACCACCTATAATAGGAGTCTCTCTCTCTCTCTCTGTATATATATATATATATGAGCTTGTTGAATTGTTGTTATTCTTATGATGAGAGTTCTCAGTCCATTGCACTTTTTTCTTTTCATTTTTTCTTAATGTTATGTTTTATATATAAATATAAAAGTTGTTTAATCACCTGTCCTTCAAAAAGGAGGAAGAATTTTATTTCGGTTGGTTGTGATTCTCATGGTTTGATAGGTCACTGAATGTTCTTAAAGTCTGTTATGTTTTGGTTGTATTTTGAAGGGGAGTTGGAAGCTGCAGTTGGTGAATTAGCAGATAGTAATTGTCAACTAGCAACTCTTAAGGCAGAGAGTGATGCTGCAAAAGGGGCAGTTTTCCCAGTCCTAAATTTTGGGAACAAGCATGTTGATAGGGTTAGAGATAAGCAAAAAGATCTGCAAGATATGGAGTCTACCCTCAAGGAGCTAATGGTATTGTGCTGCCTTTTATCTCCTTGATTCACTTCTGAGAGCTGATTTTGAAAGGGGTAATCATGTTAATTGATTCGAGCTCTGCAGGACCAAGCTTCGAGTCGTCTAATGGACATAAAAGGCCTTCATGAAGAAAGGATAAAAATATTACAGCAGTTATCTAGTTTGCAGGTTATTTTACTGTGCTACTATGGGCTTTTTCTATGTAAATGCGAGTTCAACTTTACTCTTCACTTCTTGCATTTTTGAGTTCTTATTTAGTCATGTAAGTGAAATTGGGAGTTTTTTTTTTTTTTTTTGCAGAACATGGTTAAGAATGTGAAGTGTATTTCCTCTTCCCAAGCCTATCAGTTGGTGAGAGATCAAATAGAAAAGTCAAAGTCAGAAGTTTTTGAGTGCCAGGCCTTATTTGAGAAACTACAGGTTGTAACTGGTCGGTAGTTTCATTTATGCCTCTATCGGTAATTTTGTTGAAACTGTAGTGTCATTATGCTGATAGTTTCTTGTTCCTTGAAATCATTAGGTTGAGAAGGATAATCTTTTGTGGAGGGAGAGGGAACTGAATGTGAAGAATGACATTGCTGATGTTTTTCGAAGATCTTCTGCAGTTGTTGATTCTAGAATTTCTGATCTGGGTATAGAAATACAGAAACAGATTGAGGAAAGAAAAATGATTGAAGTGAAGCTGGAAGAGGCGTCAAGAGAACCAGGTTAGAGAAAATCTGATGCTTTCTTTTAACTCTGGAATTCTTGCTGCATTTTTTCGCTGTAGACACCCTGAAATTGTGTTCACTATTTCAGGAAGAAAGGAAATCATTGAAGAATTTAAAGCCTTGGTTTCTTCATTTCCTGAGGAAATGGGTACCATGCAAGGTCAATTACGTAAATACAAAGAGGCTGCTTCTGATTTTCATTCTTTACAGGCTGATGTGCAGTCTCTTTCCAGCATTCTTGATAGGAAGGTGGGTATTTATGTTATTCAGTGAAATTCTTGGTTGCATTGAAAAAGTTAAACTGTTTCCTTTCCAAACAGGTGAAAGAGTGCGAGACTTTATCTGCCAGATCCACAGATCAAGTTGCTGAGATGCAAAAGTTGAATGCTGTGGTATGTGTCTCTTCCTACTGTGACATAATTTATGTTGCATGCCGGGTGGAAGTGTTGAATTAGTGAGCTTGTCTTATTTGACTGAGGCTTTTTGTTAAGTTTATTCGTGAATAAGTACCACTTTTAAGTAGCCTGCATTTTTGGGATAAAAAGAAAAAGAGTAATCTTTGAGCAGTAGTGTTGGTTGTGTCCCTATCTTGTTTTCGACATGCATAGTAGATTTCTTATGTTGGTGGGTATGTTTTGTGGATTTGTTACATTCCATTTGATAGTTGGATCTGCTGAAAGTTTCACTTGGTATGCGCTTACATGCATATTTATATAATATTAGATATCAGTGGCTCTTGGGTTATAAAATGGCCTCGTCAACTTTTTCTTATGAAATATTAGATATGATTTGTTTAGCTTCGTCATCTTTTTCTTTCCCCCATTATTTAATGTAGGTTCAAGATTTAAAGGAGAGTGAATCAGAGTTAAAGCTGATTTTGGAAATGTATAGACATGAGTTGACTGATCCAAGGTAAGGTGCCTTTACAAGTGTTTGGTGGTTTAGTTATGTGCAACTTTCATTTAAGTACTTTGCAAAGAATGGCACTTTTTGAATAGCATCTATCCAGGACTTATCAAAAGAATTTTTAAAATTGTCTTGCATTTTTTGATATTAAATTGTTTCTTTCTATTAACTAAATCAATGCAAGTTTTGTAAGGTATGCAGTTGGGTTTCCCATAATTATTCACAACTGAATCTTTAAGGTCTCATGTTCGTTTATTTCCAGTTACATGATGCTGGCTTCAGTTGAACAATGTCATAACTCAATTGCAATAGTTAATGTGATTTTACCAATTCAGCCGATTTGCTTGTCATGTGTTGGTTTGGTTGTGCAAAGGTAACATGTGTTTGATGTGTGGAGTTTATATATTTGCAGGGATGTCTTGGAAGCTAGAGATTTGGAATGCAAGGCATGGGCTCGTGTTGAAAGTTTGAAGTCCTCTCTTGATGAACACACCTTGGAATTACGAGTTAAGACAGCAAATGAAGCTGAGGCCATTTCTCAACAAAGGCTTGCTGCTGCAGAAGCTGAGATTGCTGACTTGAGACAGAAATTCGAAGATTCCAAAAGGTATACTTTTCTGATGTGGTCAAACTGTTTTTTATTTAGTTATTTTGTATGATAGGAAACATAACTAATTTAGTAAAATTGAGTAGAAACACGTTGAACCAATGTTCCACCTAAAGATGTCTCAACAATACAAATACATTGGAAAAACGGATTACTTTTTGATCAAGAAGCATAAACAAAAACACATGCAGCCCAAAGAACCCCAGAGAAACCCAAGATACTGTTGATTCCCAGTTCACATTCAATTTATTTATTTATTATTTGTACTTATCGAGTCTCAGTGAGGTAAAGTAAGGAGAAAATATTATTATTTAACTACTACAAGGGTTTACTTTGAACCTCCATACTATATTTAAAGTATCAGAATAATTTTGCATAATCAATTAAGCCTTCATCTCAAAAAATGATTGGTTGTGGCTACTAAATCATGGGATTGACAATTTATGCTGCTGTCAGCCTTGTGCGACACTCTGCCTTTATCTGGGCTTAAAACCTGCTTGTTACAATGTAAAACTCTAAGCAAAATGCAGGTGGAATTATAACTTATCTATGGTTCTTTATGGTAACTGGTAGACTATTTTTGCTTAGGCAGTTCCTAGTTCTCGATTGACATGATTATTGCGTAGATGAATATATATATATATTTTTTCCTTCTCGATATTTCAGGGATATTTTGAGACTTTCTGATGCTCTGAAGTCCAAAAATGAAGAAAATGAGGCATACTTATCCGAAATTGAGGTTAGTTCTCTTCTTTATATGTGGACGAGATCTTTCATTTGTCATTGGATAGTTCTGACATTTTAGTTTGATTTTCTTCAGACAATTGGACAAGCATATGATGATATGCAAACTCAAAACCAACATCTACTGCAGCAAATTACTGAGAGAGATGACTATAACATTAAGGTGATTAACTCAGCATTTCCTTGTATCAGAAGGTTTGAGGTGGTGTAGATTTTGTATCCTGTAGTACAGAAAGGGAAAAAAAACACAGGCAATTACAGCATACAAAATTAATAACTATGCATAAAGTTTCTAGCATGGTTGAACTTTGATGACGTTAACTATGTATTTATTGTACTTTAAATGTCAAATTATATGATAGGATAAAATTATTAATATTTAACAAATAACTTTTTTTTGTTGTAAAAGTTAGTTACTTTTATTATAAAAAAAATTATGTTGAGTATTATTAGGAAGCTTGAACATTTTCTTAAAATTGGTTACTTTATATTGATTATGGTTTTTAAGAATAATGTAAGCATGCATCTTTCTCGGAAAAGAAAGGACTTTATTAATATAATCTTTCATTGATTCCTTTGGTTTTATTTGTTTTTTAGTTTCTTAGGAGTAAATCTTTTAGTTTCTCATTGTTGTTGGCTGGGACGTGAGATAAATATAAAATTGTCAAATGCGACAAATGTGGTATTGACTTATTGATTATGACTTTATATTTAATAAATAGGGCTCAGGTTTAAACCCATGCAATCAGAAATCAACAAATTCTTTTTAAGGTAAAGACACATTATTTTATTTGGCTGGTTTGAACAACCGTGATCATCAGGGCAATTAGTTCCCGGTTAACAGTCAGTCTGAATCTGGTTTCTAAAGGTGTTCTTTTCATTGGATATTTTTTCTTTTTGTGATGTCAACACCTACCAAACTATAATTTTGTTTATTTATCTGCCTCCTCCAAACTGTTTGTTTGGATGAAGTTATATTTGAAATATAATTGTCAACCTTTGAAAATGCCAGTAATGCATGGAACAGAAGGTTAGTGGTATTTTTTCCTTTGGCAGATCTATGCATGCATCAGTCCACATGTGGTAGGCTAAATTGTTGGATTATTATATACACGTTCTAATATTAAGCTTCAATTTGCGCTCCTTTCTTTCAGCTTGTTTTAGAGGGTGTGAGGGCTAAACAGCTGCAGAAGGCTGTACTCATGGATAAACGGAAAATGGAGAGGGAGATTCAACAAGGCAATGCATCTCTTCATTTCTATAACATGAAAGCTGCTCGAATTGAAGATCAGGTATTTCTAAACCTCCTGTAAAACTTGAAATAAATTCATATGGAGTTAAGCTGAACTGATTGTTTGATACTTTCTTTACAGTTGAAAATATGTAGAGATCAGATTCAGAAACTAGCAGAAGATAAGTTTCAAAGAGCAATTACATTGGAAAATACTCAAAAGAGATTGTCGGATGTCAGAAAGTCATCTCAGCAAGCACGGGAGGCTTTAGAGGAATCACAATCTAAAGTTGACAGAAGTCGAATGGGTCTGTCAGAGCTACAGATAGAACTAGAGAGGGAAAGGTATAGTGGACATTCTGCTCCGCTTCCTTCCAATCTTTTATAATGATTGTGTGACCTCATATTTTGTTGTTTGTTAGGTTTGAAAAGAAAAGAATAGAGGAGGAATTGGAAATTTTAAAAAGAAAGGCTTCACGGCTTCGAGCGCAGACAGAGGGTTCATCAATTGTTGAAAAACTTCAACAGGAACTTGGAGAATACCGGGAGATACTGAAGTGTGATGTCTGCCTTGACAGGACAAAACAGGTATCTATTAACTCAACTTATATTTATTTAATTCCCGTTCCACATTTCTTAGCTTTTTGGAGGTGAAAATGTCCAAATATTGGATCCTAGTCAAGTAAATATGTGGACCAACATGGAAAATGTGAAGGTGGGTATGACTTCTTGTGAAATTTATAACATCCTACAGCACTTCTGTAATGAATTAGGGCATTAAATGATACATGAAGCATCACAAAATTTGTGGATTTAATTTTAAACTGAGATAACTTCTATGAGGAAAGGTAACACATTAATATCTATTTGTGGTTTAAAAATCTTTTGTTATTTAATATCTGTTTAGAGACCAGTTAGTCAGAAATTTCATGCTTACTATCATTGTCATTGTTATAATCATCATTGTGGTCATCATTATTTTGGAGTTCTGGCATAGCACTTAGTTTCTTTTCTTTATCTTAATGCCAGGTTGTCATTACAAAATGCTATCACTTGTTCTGCAACCCTTGTGTGCAAAAAGTAATTGAAAGTCGACAGAGGAAGTGTCCACGGTGTTCCATGAGTTTCGGCCCTAATGATGTAAAATCTGTATACATCTAAAAGGAGATGGATGAAACGTTAATGAGACCTGCATCATGCATGTGCTCCAGTGCTTATGATCTCAGACTTGAATTATGAATTCCCGCAGATTCCCATGTAATTGTTAAATTAGTGAAATTGTAGAGAAGCCTTTGTTTAGGAGCAGCTCTCCTTCCCTCATCAAACAGTGCAAATTACCTTAGTTTTGCTGGTTCTGCTTCTAGGTTGTCAATTTAACTCAATTTTCTAGTGCAGAATAATCTTTTGCCCCTTTTAACTGCTTGGAGCACTGGAATCTTTCAATTTATCGTTTTCAGATTTATCCAAACGACCCATTGAGATTGTATTCCTGGTGGCGATGCAGCCTGCATGATCGTAAAAAGAATAAGATTTTATGTTCGTAAGTCAAAAAATGGGGTTCTCTGATTTGCACTTGTAGTCAGTGTCTTTCTATCCGAGGGTTTTGTTTCTGCCGAAATTAGATGAACCTGTAACTGAATTTTCAGCTGTACAGATTTTGCTAGATGTTTAGGTAGATCTTTTCAAGATGTTTGGTGCACAACATTTCTTTAGAGATGTAATTGTTCTTCAGATGGATTATTCATTTATTTATAAATGCGAAGATCTCAGTTTTGATCATTTCTTCTTAGTAGTTTATCAGCAAATTTTCTTATTCTTATTTGGACGTTTGGTTCAAGCCTTAGTGGTTGGCATTTGTAGACCTGTGGGCGTTCTATCCTTGTTTCTTTTATTATTTTGTTCCGAAGGGATTTTGTTTGTTCTAATTTATGTTCTTCCCCAAAAAGAAAGGAGAAAAAAGCTTCATAAGCCTAGTCGACCTTTGATCAGATTGAATTGGATTGGGAAATCCATAATTCTACATTGGATCGTATGCAAATTGGCTAAACATAATCTGTTTTGAACCTGAGCACCCCTGGATTATTTGGACAATTCTTTGGTTCATGTGATTTCTGATACACTTCCTCGTGGCATAAACCCTAAATCCTAGAGTTCCAAACTACAAAAACCAAAAATGCAATTGGACGGTAAAAGAATCTACGAGGACGTAAAGTATAAGAGCACATGCTCATTCTATCTGCCATTTTGAAGGGAGTTTCTAATTCATAATTGAAAAACTTCAGAAGTACAGGAGCGCACGGTCAACAACTGAAAACATAAGAACCAAAGTTAAAAGATGGTCTGAACAAAAGTAGCACACCTTTGGTTTAGGGTTTTTTTTTTTCCATGTCTAGAAAGGGTAATTGAGTTAGTAAGTTGATTGAGGACGTAACATGTCGAGTGAACCAGAAGCAAGCAAATTGTTGATCCGAAAATCTCCTAATGTTAGGGTTACTATTCCATGACCACTAAAACAAAGCACGATCACAATCGCAGTAGAAGAAGACTGAATATTATATACTGTGTTTGCATAATATGAGTTGGAGAAGTTATGTGCAGAGTTACATAATTAACTTGGGATGAACATCACCCTATCAAACAATAGATGGGAGATTATGCACTGGAACACATACCAACACTGGAGAGAATTTAACATAAACAATTTAGCCATCTGTACAAGCAGTCAAACATAATGCAATTGGGAGCAGATTTTGAGGATACGTCAAGTATGGTAGTCTCAATGATAATATCTTTAACTTCCAATTCCGATCCACATCGTCCGAGTACATTTACAATCCCCTGAAAATACAAACAGAAATCCAGTAAAGTAGGTTATAAACAATGACATGCAGCAACAACTTTGCTTATTGGAGGGGGGAAAAAGGCATCCCATACAAAGCCCAGTTGGTAAACAAACCACTGTCCAGCATCTAAATCAGTCTTAGAAACATGAAATAAAATTTTGGACATGCCATAGAGATGGAATCTTTTTTTCCCTTTGGAAAGTACATTTCCTACGGTAAATTTGAAACACCTCTGAATAGATTTGTTTCATGAACTTTTAAAACACAACAAATCTACAAAACTGAATAAAGTGGTCTAGAGTCATGACTTCCTGCGGAAGAGACTCTGTCCCACAATATGATGGGAAGATAGCAGAACCTTTGGTTCCAAGGTCTTTGACTTGCAAGAATAAAAGAGTTGAATGCTAAACAGTTCAATGGAAGAACAGTTTGAAGTAGACAGTTTGAATGCTTGGTTATGTGAAGAACAATAAAATCCCTTTCTTACTCTAGAATTACCTTGCTTAAGTTGCTAACTGCTGGAGCTGCCAAGATCAAAGTCCATTGTATAGTCATATTCAATAGTTGGAATTACAGAGGCAACAAATTTCAAGAATAGGAAAAGGTACCTACAAAACAAAAAATTACAACAATAAAAAAGTTGTTGAATTGACAGTTCAAGGTACTGGTCTAGTAAATCATGACAATAATGTTATTGTAGGATCCATATCTGACAAATTGATGATGAAAGAGTATGAGATGTTTTTATCGATATTATCCCGCATGCTCAATACAGCCATTCTGAGATAACCTTATTTTCAGAACAAACCTATTTTGACTCTTAACTAAATTATATAGCTTTTATATGTGACTCGATTACTTGATTGGTGTTATTAATCGGCAATTATCTACTCGATACATTTTATAGATCAACAATTCTTTTACGACCCATAGGGGGGACGCCTCAGTGCTTATGACCCAGAGGGCCTTGATGGTGTTAACTTTTCAAATAGCAATAGAAAAAAAATACTAAAAACAAAGAATAACTAATAAAATCATTACGTGTCAAACAATTAGCCTCTGTGTGTGTAAAGGCATACAAATGGGTGAGTCAAGACAGGAAATTACTTATCAACTTCTGGTTCCACTCCACGTGACATAAGTACATCAATAATCTTTTTCATCACAGCTCCATGTCGGCATGGATGGACAGATGCATGCTTTCCAGGCATGTGGGGATGGTCCTCAATTGTTACCTGTGTACAAATGATTGAATGTCAAAGCAACGATTTAACCACCAACGCAAAAAATAACCAGCTTACTGCATAGAAGACAGAACAAAATTATCACACTTAACAGCTAATGTTTAACTCTATCCCATGGAAGAAAGTGAGTGCATATCGAGTAAATAAGAACTTGATAAAAGTACCTAAACTGAAAAAATAAAACAAGGAGGAAGAACACAAGAATCTAGATAATATCTTCATCAATTCCCTGAGTTGGAAAGTTCTACCTAGAGAAGTTAAGCAATAAACAACAAACTCGTAGCCTAAAAAGGGTAACATCAATAAGTCAAACACTTTATAAACAATTGTGTCCTGTAAAATGAAGTAAACACATCCTCTTTATGTGGCATTATCCATAAGGCATGGTTTCACACGAGACTGTCAAAACAGTTATACAAGCAAGGAATAATATGATTCTGAGGCTCTCACAGTTTTGCGTGCATGATCTTGACTGACATCTTCAAGTACGAGCTCTGCTTGTAAAAGCATCCTTGACTAACAGCATTAGAAATGGAGTTCAATTAGTCTTTGAAGTCTTTATATCAGCAAAAAGTTACATTTTAGAGAAAATGAAATTAGACAAACTGAGATACCAACACAAATATAAAATTTTAATAGGTCTAGAAACATGTAACCATAAACCAACTCATACATTCTAATAACCAATTAGCCAGAGACCAAGGCATAACCAGGATTGAGGAAATATAAAAAGTCAGGTACCTTAACACAGGCTGGAACTGAAACAAAACACTGGTTTTATTGACAGTATTTTTATTTTTTATTGTAGGGACAATAGCAGAAACATCTTTTCTAAAATTGATTGTTTACTTTTCATCTTTATTTTGTTAAGATGAACTGGATCTTTAATTATTTAATTGCAAGAGTACTTACAGGTACCAACCCTAACAGTATTGAGCACCAAGCCAAAGAAAATAAGGGGAGGAGTAAGTTTCTTGCACGACATATATATGTATATTACCTATCTTTAAAAACAATACACGCACACTCTAGAGTAGCAAGTGAAAAACGAATACATGCCAAACTGAGCCAAGGACTTAATTGGGGCTCAGCTGGCTAGTATGCTTTCGTTACTACTCAAGCTTGAAGTTGATCCAGGGACCCTCCACTTAGCTGTCAACTTATTTTATTACTATCTCAGCTGGAAGAACTTGGTTTCCAACAACTACTTTTGCAATATATATCAGCTGTATAGCACATGCACTCAAATAAATTTTAACATTTTTCAGGCACAAGATCATAGAAAAATACAAGTTACCAAAGAATATAAATGACAAAAAGAGAAAAGCCAAATGGTTCTGAGTCTATTTTATTAGAGTATTTGGCTCTATAAGTCAAGCTAGGAACGAATTGAAACCAACGTTGCTGTTTCCAGTGAATTTTCTGGCAGTCGTTCCAGACGATTGTGTTCCTTTAGCTGTTACTTAATGTTAGTTGCATGTTAACGTTCTTTCGTATATGGTGGACTGCTTGTTTGCCGCTCTTGTAATTTCGGCTTTATTTTAGGTAAATATTTTGTACTTGACTCTGTTGAGCTAGAGAACGATCTTAACATGTAGACTTCAACTCACTCAAGTTGAATACCAAATGACAGCAATTCTTGATAATAACAAAAATTTGGAAAAGAAAACAGCTAGTTACTGAAACAAACCTCATCATACCCAGTAAGCCACACTCGAGGAGTTTGGTAATATTTATCATACCTGAAAGTGAGTAAAATCAATTAAGCTATTGATGCCAACATAGAATTAGCTACACAGACCAACAAATTGAAGTGAACTTCAATTGCCTTATAATTGAGCTATCCAGAAAGCAACACTTTATTACCAAAAAGTTTGAAATAAAAAGCAACCATTTCTCCAAAAGGCAACATGCTTCTAAGTTCCACATGGGGAAAATATTGGACCTGGTCAACAGTTAAAAAGAAAACGAATCTTACGTAATGCTGACATCATAGGTTCGTGTTCGTAAAATATTGTCATCATCAGGTTCATGAGCAATAATATAAGTTCCCTGCAATTTAAGACAAACCCAAAAATTCTTAGCTCTCTACGATATATTAACATCATTTTCATGGTTGAAAGCAAAAATTAACATCCAGTGCAAGAGACTAGGGAAGAAGGTTGCTCAAGATCTAGATTAGATAATATATAAACAAAGTTTCAATGAAATATCACCTTCTCTATAACTATCCCCCTCACTCCTACCCAAACAAGAGACTCTTAGCCTCCTCCATCTCTTATTTTGTTTGCACTCATTAAAATTGCATACAAACTATAAGTACTAAGACTAGGGCATAACCCAACTGGTAGTCACACCTCTTGTTTAAAGAGGAGGTCAAATTTCCCTCCCCTGAATGTTGCTACTAATCAAAAGAAAAATAAATAAACTATATCATGTGTATTGCACAGGCTACAACATGAAACTTATCAACAAGTAGACCCCACACAAAGCCATAAAGTTTCAAAGAGACAAGAACTATCACTGCACACCAATTAAACACTTACAGGATCTATTTCAATGTTGTCAGCTTCTTCATAGTCAGCCATGTCAGGAATATCGTCTTCATCTTCCCCTCCAACATGTGAAGGGACCAACTTCACAGCCTTATTCTTGCTGATTTCTAAACTTTCAATGGAGGGTAAGTTTTCCTCCTCGCAACTTCTATCTTTTAAAGATAAGAGATAGTCTGAGTCAATGGTTCTATGAAAATATTTGTGTACTTTAACCAAAGTAACTTACCCTTTGGCTTCCCATGGGTTGCCAACCAGCCATCATTATCTTCATTATCAAGAAGAACTTCCATACCAGCAGCTTCATACTCCTCTTCAATAGATGCAGCCCTCCGTAAGCAAGGGACTGAATAAGAAGTAAACAGATCACCCAATGTAATTAAAGGTACAGGGCAGCGATAAGCAAGGGCAGCAGTTTTCTTTAAGTTTATACTTGAGAGAGAGAAACCCACACACACACACAATACTGGGCAGTTAGCTCAAATGGTTCTTGATTCAATGAGGATTAACTCCAACCAATTGGATTGCTTGAGCAAACTTTTAACTTTTTGGAGGCCAAAAACAGAGTATAAGACAAAAAAATCTCTTTGCTTGGTTTTCTTTCATTTACAGAAACCATGAAAAGGATCACAATAAAGGTGGCATAAATCAATGATTAAAATGGGAAATGATACAAAACATTGAGCACTAGCAATATTATTATGCCTGAATATTATAATCCCCAGTAGCTATTAATAACAAGATGAAAATTTGTCGCAGGAAGTGGGAAAAAACAAAAAGGATTGCAAAGAAATAGAATAGTGTGATGTCATCATACCATTTCTAGTAATCAAATACTGCTTTTCTGGTGGTAAGTATGGCTTCCTCTTGCTTGGCTCACCTGATTCCCTAACATGATATGAATCGAAAGGAAAATACCGACCAAAAAGTAAGATATCACCTCAAAACCTTGTTCGTAAAACAAAAATAGAGTGATGAGAATATACAAAAGAAATAAAATCCAAAGAGATTAAGAATTGTAGCCATCACTAATAAGACTCTACAATCTAAATATGTAATATAACTATTCAACCAGCATATTTGAAAACTCTAAAACAGGCTGCTTTCTCTAAATTCAAATGATCAGAATACTTAATCAAACAAAGTTGTTCTTGTCTCTACTTTCTTTCAGCTATTTTCAAATAAATTTACATCCCTTTTCCTTTTTAAATTTCATCTTCCTGTATTTTTACTGAATTTGTTTTAAAACAAAAACCCATAAACCCAATTGATAGATGGGTTGTTTCTTTTATTTAACCCTACAATTCAGCCACGTTGATTGAAAAAATCAGTGGCAAACTCTTAAAACCCTCGCTTCACTTCCCGAACTTTATTTTTTCAACAAATTCATAATAGCCATTAGTCAAAAATGAAAACCATAAACAATCCAAACATAAAGATAACAAATTACAATCGAGTAAAAATAAAATATCGAATTTTTACAATAAATAGAAACAAAGGGAAGGAAAATACCAAGACCAGGTGGGGCACTTGGAGACGAGGTTATCACCCGCAGTGACGAACTCGGTGACGCTGAGAACACCCTTTTCTTTGAAGGCTGAGACCGTACGAGGACCTGTGATTTTCTCTACGGTCCCTTTGAAGGCCTCGTGAAGCTTCTGCGACAGAACCATCCTCTTTCTTTTTCTACACAAAATAAAAATCGCTGCTTTTCTTTGCTTTCCTTCACCAACACAGAGAGAGAGAGGGAGAGAGAGAGAGAGAGAGGGGAGAAATAGACTCTTGGGAGAAGCGATTTCGTGCGTGGTAACGACAGATGATACCATGTGCATGGTTCTGTCGTTTATTCGCGGAACGACGTATTCCAGGGAAAACTAAGACGACGCCGTTTAGGTGAGTTGCTCCGCGTTCAGCTTTGGGCAGTTTTAGCAATTTTTGAAAGAGATATTATTAACTAGCTAATAATGATTTAAATTAGTTCGAATATGAGAAATTGCATTTAATATTGCAGAAAGAGTAAAGAGCTTCGCTAAAATAAAGAAAAGAAACATCTACAATAGAAATTAAAATAAAAAACCTATAAATGGACTTGATTCGAATTCAATTTGACATATTAGGTTCATATTGGACTGAATTTGGATCAATTTTAAATAAACCGAACTTGTGCCAAATTCAATTTGGCTCGACTCATTTAACACCTCTACTTTTTGTCTGATACTAACGAAGAAGCAAAGTGTCTACCTTTGCAATGTTTTGAAGGATATACAACAAATTGTAGTTTGATCTTGGCCATACGGGTGCAAAGTGATTGACATTCTAATTTTGAAGACTCATTTTACAATGTTTTGAAGGTAATTAGGTGTCTACATTTAAAAAACTTAGGGGCTTCAAAGTAATCCTTATCTAACTTTTTATTTTGGTCAAATCCTTATCTAACTTCAACTCAACCCAACCCAATCCCTCCACATCCTATGTTTGTAATGATACTCATTATTAGTTTTGTCACAGCCCAAAGTACTCAGCCACTTTCGACCACACAGACAAAAAAACAAAAGTGCTCAGCCACTACAAATAACTCAAGCATGGAGACTTAATCTACATCTTGCCTGTCAATCCTACGCTCCATATTTAACATATCACCAAAATATTCAACGTGATGAGTAATTTTTGCATGTTCCGGGTACACCATGTGGTTGGTGTACCATCCAATATACATAGAACATGTGGGAATATTGTCTAATACACATAAGACGAAAAAATAAAATATTTCCACATGTCCTATGTATATTGGATGCCAGGAAAAATATATAAAAATTTGAATTTGATCCAAGGGAGATGTCAAATATCACACATTAAATTTGAATTTGATGACTTATGTGGCAATTTGACATATAATAGAGTTTTACATTCTACCCGATATGTCAAATTAAAAGATTATTTTATTACATATTGTTTATTGGTTTCCTACAATCTAGGTACATTAATTTAAAAATAATAATAATATAATAAAATAACATCACACGGTCAAATAACCAAAAATAAGAAAAATGTTGTTCCACGTTGGATTTAACATTTCAGTTAGAGTGAGTCTCAGCCACTTTTTCTAGCCACTAAAAGTGCCACGTTAAATTTTTGAAACCTTATCAAACCAATCAGAATCATGATATTACATTGGTTTCGTGTGCTGCATATATAAAACGAACCAAACCTAACCACATATATAAAATGAACCAACCCCTACATGTCCCATGAACACCGCAACAGGCTAAAAATTTATGGTTGGTATAGCATAAATTAAGGTTAAAAAAGGAATCCTATCATGACAAAATATGTTCATATATAGTAGTTTCACAAAAATGCAAATTGATCTTTTCAAAAAAGCTAAAATCATAATCCCCATTATCATACCGTAACATTCACAAAAATTTAAATCCATAACTATTTCAATACATGAATTTGAAAAAAAAATTCAAAAGAAAGTTTCGCATTTGCATTGCTTTTGGCTAATTTTTTTTTATATAAAAAACCCAGTGACTAAAATGGTATTTAATCTAACAAACTTAACATAAACTAATCACAAGTCTTTAAATTGGAAACTTTTGATAACAAAGTGACCAATTTGGTTAAATTTGTTTTTGAGTGACAAAATTGAAATTTCATGTAAAATTTAGTGACCAAAAGAGTATTTTATTTCTTTTTTTAGGAGATTCATTTTTTATATTTTTCATTAGTTTTTTTTTGGTCGGAATATTTTTCATTAGTTAAGAAAATAAAAACAAAAAATAAACCCTATCGCGTAAGTCTCTCTGCCTCCCGCAACTCCCTCTCTTCCTCCTTCCTCTCCTCCTGCAACGCCAGCGCTTCGCCGGATCTCTGCCACCGCTCTACCCAACCTACTAGATCCTTTACGTAAAAATAAGGGTAAGCAAATGGGGATCCCTCCTATCCCCTGCTAGCTGGATTAAGGTGGGTTACTTTCTCATAGTCCCTAATGATCTATCTCACTTTTTTCTTCTATGGAATCAGTTGACTGAGACGAAAGCAATTCGAACCCATCTCAAATCTTCCCTGTGTGGGATTTTAAACCTCTTACCGTTCGGCCAACGACTCTTTGGGTCTTAAACGTTGCTTCTGTCGGCCTTTATGTGCAACAGTCCACCAGTAGCGGAAAAGAGGGTTACTGTACATACAAGAGTCTCCTTGCTCCACGTTTTTAGGTAAGTGAACCTTCGTTATAACATTCCTTTTCTTTCACTACTACAAAAAGGGCAAAAGACGACCAGTAAACAACGACGGTAGCTCAAAAAACCGTCGTTGTTTTTTAAAAGACGACGGTAATAGAAACCCGTCGTAGAAACATACTTTAAACACCTAAAAAACGGCACATGTATAGATATTTTGAAACCACGACGCACCAAATTAAAAAAGCGTCGTCTTATTACAAAGGTATTTTCAGAGTTAAAATATGAACCTAAAAACAACGACTGCATCTATGAAATCACCGCCGTAGAAAGTAAAGACGACGATATAAAAATAAGACGCCGTGTTAATTAATAAACACGACCCAATTTTCTTATTCAGCGACGCATAAATTCAAAGGAATCTACGACGGTTAATTACAAAAAAAATCGCCGCTTTAAATTAAGTTACCACGACTGTAAATATAAATTTATCGACTTTTTAATTATAATATACTACGACGGTATCCATAACTCTACTGTCGCATAATTGTACTAACCACGACGGTTTGTTAAATTAACTACGTACAAATTTTATGCAATTATTTGTCTATCATTACCAGAATGAACTCTGTTCCTCATCATAATCGAACCAGAATGAACAAAGGCAATGTTTTAGAAGTGGATGATGTGCCAATTACTCTCACAAGGAGTTTGAGGGCAAGAAGCTTGTCTCAGCCGCCAAGGAAGGTCTCAAGCTTGATGAGAGTGAAGACGAGGCAAAGAAGAAGGAAGAGTTGAAGGAGAAGTTTGAGGGACTCTGCAAGGTTGTGAAGGATGTTTTGGGTGACAGAGTGGAGAAGGTTGTGGTGTCTGACCGTCTGACCGTCTGACCGTGCTAGACTGCCAACATGGAAAGAATCATGAAGGCTCAGGCCTTGAGGGATAACAGAGCGGCTGGGTACATGTCGAGCAAGAAGACCATGGAGATCAACCCAGAGAACCCCATCATGGAGGAGCTGAGAAAGAGGGCTGATGCAGACCTTGTTCTCCTTCTGTGCAGAAAGACAATATTTAGATGATGTGTGCGTGTTTGTGTCTTTCAGATACACAAACGCGCACACACATCAACATCCAAACTGAAAAATGAAAGCGAGATGAGACAGAGAGGAGAGGTGATGTGCCTCCAGAGAATTGAGAAAAAGTTGAAACCCTAATTGAAAAATGAAGACGACAGAAAGACAGAAAACCCATTATTTATAAACAAATCTTATATACCACGTCGATTTTTTAAATTATCGACGTTTATATATAACATACACGTCGTTTAAATTTAAAATAAGGTCGTATAAATTATTTAACAACGACGCTATATAAAAACGACGTTGTAATTTTTTAGAAAATTAATTTATTGTGTAATTAAAAAAATTACACGTCGGTATGAGTAATTAAAACGACGTGGTATTAATTTGTAACGTCGTTATTATTGAATATAAGGTCGTTGGGTAAATTGGAAAATGACGATTCATCTTTTTTGAAGAAACATGCATCGTGTAATTCGATTTAAAAACGTCGTTTCATTAAAAAAATACCGTCGTGGAAAGTAATATTATAGGGCAGTGTTAACAATAGCACCGTATAATGTATCGTACTAGGGCGCATACTATTAATAGCGTCATTTTTATGAAACGGTTTTTTTATTATTTTAAACTTTTCGCCTTCCTGACCCATACTTGCACTGTTTCCAAACCCGAGAAAAACTTTCAAGCTTTTCTCATTGTTCATTCTCCAAGAACTGTTTCAAACTTTCAAGCTTATCTCCTCTTCGTCTTCATCTCTGAACTGAAACACCAAACTCCAGAAGAAAGCTTTCATCACAAGCAAAGGGTAAGCATTTCTGGAAGGATTTTTGTTCCTGTTTTGCATGCGCATATCATTTTCATTTTTTTAAATCTTTTTACATTTTTTCTTTCCAAGTTTGATAAAATTTGCAGACAAAGACGAAAAGTTTCCAAGTTTGAACACTACTCTGGTTCTTTTACTTCAACTAAATAAGACGACGGTGGCTTATTATTTACGTGGTTAGATTTATAGACCACGACGGTTCGTCAGTCACCCTAGCGTCGTGTGAAAGTGTTCGTCGTTGTTTTTTAAAATGATATCCTTTTTTTGTTTTTGATTTTTAAGGATATATTCATCGCATGTTTGATTTCTCTGAACAATGGTTTTTGTTTCGAAAATCTTTTGACTTATTTTTCTGCTGAAAATATTTTACGTTGTTCCTAATTTGTTTTTGTAGTATAGACGACGGTATATTAATATTTACGTCATTTTATTTTCAATATCACGGCGAATTTTTATTATTAACGTCGTTGTAATATTTAATACTATGTTTTTGATAATATCATAAGACGTCGGTTTTTTATTATTGACGTCGTTGTAATATTTTATCACGTCGGTGATTAATTACCGTCGTGTAAAATTATTATTACGTCGTTTGTTTTGTTCTTACATCGTTTGAAATATTATAATACGTCGTAGTTTATAAATAATCGTCATGGTTTTTCTTAATTTCACTGATATATTTTCACTTGCAGGTTTAATTTGTCTGTAACCATGGTTTCTCAATCCCAAAGTAAGGAGTCTAGTTTGAAAAAAAATGAATCCTCGAAGAAGGAGCTTAGAATTGTAAATCCTCAAACCAAGGCCTCGAAGAAGATGAAGTTTGTTTCATCTTCTGAGACAGACCCAGCCAGCACGGCAACTATTTCTGAGGAGGCAAAGTCAGGTCGGGGTATGAGCACAATGCCCCGTGTTGTGCAGAGAAAAATTCAGAAAATCAAGCCTGTTGTTGAGTACAATGAAGAAGGGAAACCTTATGGCCGTGCACATAATAAGATGCAGTCCTACATTGGTGTGTTGGCACGCTCCAGAGTCCCACTTGTGGACAAGAAATGGGTTCAAATATCCAAGGATATAAAAGAGCAAATTTGGGAAGCCGTTGACATGGCTTTTGTGGGTGGTAAAGGGGGCAAGCAAATGGTGCTATCTTCTGCCGCCAAGAAATGGAAAGATTTCAAGTCCACACTAACGAGGTTTCATATCCTTCCATTCATCAAGGAGCAGGATAGATTAAGGCAGCCCCCTGAAACATAAAAATTCATAGAGAAAGCTCAATGGGATGCCTTTGTAGCTTCAAGGTTATCTAAAGAATTTGAGGCTGTGCATGAAGAACAATCACAGAGGAGGGAGAAACTCGAGTACAACCATCGATTGTCTCGAAAAGGATATGTTGGTTTTAAGGAGGACTTGAAGGAAATCATGCCTGGGGTAGATATTGATCGATCTACCTTATGGAAAAAAGCAAGAGAAGACAAACATGGTAACATCCCAGATCCAAAGACTGCAGAGAAAGCAAAATTAATTGTAAGCCTACTCACTCTATTTTAAAAATTTTATTACGTCTGCTGTTATATTTTTCCGGCGTGTGAAAAGTTTTACTACGTCGAAATATTTTAAAACGCGTCGTTAAAGGTCTGAATCTGGAATCCATGCTCTGTTTTTTGTAATTATATCATAAGACGTCGATGGATTATTATTGACGTCGTGTTAATATATTAATAACGTCATTATTTAGTTAGCGTCGTCTTAAATATTATATTACATCGATTGTTATGTTATTGAGTCGTGTGAAATATCATATTACGTCTATTTTTTATAAATAACCGTCGTTTGTTTCCTTATTCTGACTTTTTATTATGTCTTTGTGTTAGGATGATTTGCAAAAGCAAGTCTCTGAAGGCACAATTTCTCTGTCAGGATCCAATGATGTTTTGACAATGGCTTTGGGTCCCGAGCATCCAGGAAGAGTTAGAGGTGTAGGGGCTGGGGTTTCCCCTAAGCAATACTTAAATTTACGTAGACAACAGAAGGTAAGGTTTGCTGATCAATTGAAGGAAAGTGTAAGACTTGTCCTTCAAGAAGAGACTTTGAAAATGGAGGCTAGATCAAGGGAAGAGAGTTTAAAGAGATGGAGGCTAGGACGAAGCAATTGGTAGAAGCTGAGAGGGAAAATTTGCTGAGTCAACTTTCAAAAATCATCCCCAATTTTGATCCAAGCATGCTGAAACTGAATACATTG